>OMNZ01102882.1:0-11229 GCA_900303255.1 Lesueurigobius sanzi | reverse complement strand
AGAATTTCTCTCCCAACTCCCGACCTGCTCCTCCACGTGCAGCTGCCGGGACTCAAAAACACTCCCTCCTCCACCTCCTCCCGTGCTGCTTTTTTATTTCTCTAATAATAAATCCACTGTTGACCTGGCACACACGGGAAGCCAGGGGAGATAGCGCAGGAGAGAGTCCCGTCGCTGGCGCTGTGTGCGACCCGTTGGTTTAGAAAGGAGCACTACCCACTCGGCCAAGCGTTATGCAATCGCTAATGGAGTTCACAGAAGGCAAAGGCTGCTGAAAAGACACCGACCTCCACCCTCTCTCTCTCGCTCTCACTTATTTCTTTTTTACCCATAATCCATCAGGGTCCATGCACGTAGAAGCCATATAGACACAGAACACATGCTTTCTCTGTGGGCATTTGAGCTTCACTATTGTATCATGTCTTATATTGAGGTCGATAATATTGTTTTGCAGAAGCTGGTTGCCCCGAGCGTAAAACTGACCAAGATACAAAATGGTTCCTTTGTTGTGGTTGACGTTAGGTTTTCTTTAGCTTAAATCACAATTTCCATTTTCTCACAATTCATGTGTACAGTATATTGTCTTTAAAAGGTGACTAAAGCATCTGCTTCTTCTTGGGTTTAGACCTGGTGGTGTAGTGGTTTAGTCTTGCATAAGACCTGTTTTAGTCCCAGGTTCAGTCCAGGTCAAAGTGTTTTGACATGCTTCACTCATGGTTTAGTCCTGGTTTAATCCTGGTTCAGTCTGTGATATTGTCCAGGTTTAGACCTGATTTAGATCCAGTTTCCTCTTGGTTTATTTCTGATTGAGTCATTTGCGTTAATCCTGGTTTAGTTCTAGGTATAGTTCTGCTATAGTCCTGCTTTAATTCTAGGTTTCGTCCTGGTTTAGTTCTAGGTTTAGTCCTGGGTTTAGTGCTGGGTTTAGTCCTGGTTTAGTTCTAGGTTTAGTCCTGGGTTTACTCCTGGTTTAGTCCTGGTTTAAACTTGGTTCAATCCAGAGTAATCATAGTTTCATTCTGTCCCTGGTTTAGTCCTGGATTAATCCTGGTTTATTCCTGGCTTTACTCGTGGGTTTAGTTCTAGGTTTAGCCCTGCCCTCCTCACTCACCAGCGCCCCCTGTGGATGCGATCTAATAATGGCTAAAGCCTATAGCTTTTTGATCTGAAGAGATTCGAGCTCAGACGTGTAAAGCATATGTTTTCTTGGGAACATGGTAAAATGAGGGGTTCGGGAGTCATCGCCTGGGAAAATTTTGAAATAGAAGTATGAATATGCATTTTTTAAGATGTTTTCCTAATTTTAGCACCAAGAGAGGAGCGACTTAGAGGTTACTCCTCTTTCTAGTTTACTCTAAGAGACCCACCAGTGTGCTCAAGTCGTTATTAAGCTGATGACGATATTTGGACTAAGATCGAAACATCCTACACTTACAACTACAGAGTACAGATGAAGATTGAAAGAATTTTTGCCTACGATGAAATAGTGGACATTCTGGAGCAGAATGAGCTGGTATTTAGTCTGGTGTGGTGGGCATAGTATTGCTTACATTTATTAAGAAAACGGAGAAGACATTTTCCAGGACATTTGACATTTTTTTGTAATTTTCCATATAAGTTTTCCATGACTTGAAAAAAGGTCATTCTCCAGGTTTTCCAGTTACAGTGGCAACCCCGCACTCACTGTTTTCTCAAACCTAACCAACTTCAGGTCCCTCTTTCACAACATCCAAACTTCGCGAGAGAACAGACAAAGAAAAGTTTGCGAACCTCGAGAAACTCTGTGCCAAACAAGACTAAATAGACACTTCACACGCTGAGAGTGAAGCAGCCTTGGAGAGAGCGTGGAGGGAATTGAAAAGCGCTGGACCCAAAGAGTGTAAATTTTTGCCTTCATGCGTGCCACTTATGATGATGACGATATTGCTTTTATGAAGACATACAAAACATCTTTTAAATGATGTTATTCTGTACTTAGTGTGGGCTGTTTTTTTAATAAAACCTCCACACACTCATTCATAAAAGCAGTAGCTCGGCAAAAGCTTTTACGTAGCATGTTTGAAAAGCTGACGGTTTCGAAAGATGTATTTTGATGAGAGCTTTTAGAGAGCGGCTAATTATGGAGCGAATGAGTCACACGGATCATTCTGCAGCAGGTGAGGACTATTACTATCAGATAAAGCTAAATGGTATTAGCAGGTGTTCCCAAAATGGCTGTTCAACTGGTAAAGGATAGAGCCATTTGCAAATCTAGAGTTGTGAAAAAGCAGGAAAAACAGTTGAGGATGTTCCCAGCAGGGCGCCGCCAGAAATTCCGGGCCCCCTACATTTTTTACAGATAAAATTTAACCCAACAATACAATACATATCCCGTATACCAATATACATACCCCGTATACCAATATACATACCCTGTATACCAATATACATACCCCGTATACCAATATACATACCCCGTATACCAATATACATACCCTGTATACCAATATACATACTTACAACGCAACTCATTGCATTGTTAAAACACCTAAAGGTGAGTGAAGCCTATAAACATAAGAAAAACAATGGAAATGTGTACATTTACATGAAAGGGAGAACATTTATAATCTCAACTGCAATAGTATCAGCTGGACTAAACCAGATCTAGTTTAGATCTGGTTTAGACCTGGTTTAGTCCTGGTTTAGAGCTGGTTTAGTTTTGGTTTACTCCTGGTTTATACCTGGTTTAGTCCTGGTTAGACCAGGTTTATACTGGTTTAGTCCTGGTTTAGACCTGGTTTAGACCTGGTTTACTCCTGGTTTACTCCGGATTTAGATCTGATTTAGTCCTGGTTTAGACTTGGTTTAGTCCTGATTTAGACCTGGTTTAGTCTTAGTTTAGAACTAGTTTAGTCCTGGTCTAGAGCTGGTTTAGTCCTGGTTTAGACCAGGTTTAGTACTGGTTTAGTCCTAGTTCAGATCTGGTTTAGTCCTAGTTCAGATCTGGTTTAATCCTAGTTCAGATCTGGTTTAGACCTTGTTTTATATATACTGTATATATATTGTGCAGCTCTACACCACAGCATCCATTGCAGCCGTAGATCTTTTAGGAAAGATTCTCTACAAACTTACAAAAAGCTCCAATCGCCACCAGCTGTCCTCCTCCTCCTCCTCCTCCTCCTCCTCTGTTCTCTGCACTGTTTTGAAAAACTTTAGAAATGCCTCAAAGCGCCGTGCTCTGACCACTGTGTTTTCGTCCTGTTTGTCGGATGCTGCGGTCTGTAATTTGGGCCATGTTTTAGTGGGAAACAGAAGCGTAGTTCACCTCCTCCACAAACTGTTATTTAGCAGAGGTCCTCCCCGCGCTCCCTCCATGAAAACTTTAGACCAGAACATTTGTGAGAAAGAACACAGCTGAGGAACAAGCAATATGGAGACAGAGGTAATGGTTTTAAGGGGAGACAATGCAGGCAAAACTATTTCATTTTCAGCTTTCAGGTCTCTCACAAACTTTAAACTGGAAACAAGTAAATGACCTAATAATCTTTACAATAAGGAGTGTAAATATTGCACTGATTCAACATTTGTCCCAAGAACTATATGGGAAATTCTAACTTCAACTGCATTTTCTCACATCTTGGCGACAACATCTCCACTTTAGTAGCTCCTACAGAGCCCAAACTTTACAGTCTTCAACTTAACAATGTTTTGAAGGTTTCCTCGGAGGGATTTTCAAATATTGAATTCCTAGCCTGATGTATTGAGTTTTGAAACCCCATAAAACAAGGCGAAATTTTATTTAATTTATTTTTTTCACAGATTTATTCACTACTAATTAGCTATTTCAAAAAACTAAACAACACATCCAAAATCCCCTCTGAACAAATCTTTGTAACTAATATATCAACAAAATAAAACCATACATTTAATCCTGGCTCAATCCATTATTTAGATTTCATCACTGAAAATATAGGCAATTTTACACTGTCGGTGAAAAGGAGGGACAATCAGTACAATACTTTGAGCTGATTGGGCCCCAGTTAGTACACGCCTTCCTAAATGCGGTTTTAGCCAATCATAGCAGCAAGTCATGTGACGTATCACCCGCAGCAGGAAATCTAGTCGTGAGGAAAAGCACAAACATCTTTTCCATCTACAAACGCACAAAGATCTTCCCCTTGCTCTTTTTTAAAATGGGAATTGGTCAGTATTTCAGCTAAAATAGAGTCAATTGCGGCATCTACTAAGTCCTGTGAGGTAGCCATGTTTGTTTTTGCTGAGGCTGACTGATGTCATACCTACATTTCCCGCCCCGAGCCTCACAGCACCACGTCTTTGGTCCAAACCACTGGTTGTGACGAGATGCACCTATCAGCTGCCGCCTTTCAAGATGGGTTTGTTGTGAGACTGAAAATTCAGATCTCACCACAATTCATCGTGCAGTGCAACGTTATACCTTCTTTTTTATGGAAAAAAATATGATGGAAAAATTGAAATCCATTTTTTTCCATATTCACCTGCAGTGTCTTGTAATAGTAAGTAATTTCAGTGAGTAAATTCACTTTCTTTATGAAGCTGTTTAAAGTACTTTATTTCAGAAGGATCAGTATTTATTTGTTGTTTATTTGAGCAATTCACATTCTTAATATTTACAACTTTAGATCATTACATAGTGATGGTACTCGAAGGGAGTTGGCCAAGAAAGCTTCTGAGCTTATTATAACCCTGTTTCCTGTAGTTTACAATATATATATTTCATAGTAATACAATATGAGAACTTGTGTCCACAACAATTCTCTAATTGAGACTTCGACAGGAGGAGTCCGCAAAGTCAATAACAGGAAACAAATATTCACGGATTATACAGCTGCATGCATTCCCCATAGAAGGCCATAATAATAATTCTACAGCATCTGGTTCATACAGTTCATACTTCACATTTAATCCCAGCTCTATCCGCTCTATCTCTATCAATTTCAGTTTCCAGAAGTTGTCAGATCAAACAGGATTTCATAAACACTGCACCAGATCACCAGTAAATATAAAAACGCTTTGTGACAAGAGAAAAATGTGCAATCTTCATTTCTAAACGGGCAATTCCAGAGTTCTCGTTTGTCCGGCCGTTTCTTGAGAGTTCGGCTGAGGTTAGTCAACTACTTTCATAAATCGCCCACAAACGATCAAAGAGAGACACACTCCAGGCTCAAGAAAATCCCTCACATTATTACAGAGGGAGAAAGGCCAAAGCAACCGATCTGACACTTCCACTCGGGCCATCGGAGACTAAGGCAGGGCCGCACTCAGAGATACGGCTTCCAGTTAGTTATCCAGGAGGAGGAGTCGAGGTAAGGGCAGACGGGGGTGATATTAACCAAATTATACATCATTAACCATCAAAAATATGTGTAAATGTGATGGTAAATGTATTAATTTAGATCTCTGTGACAATAAAAACATAATTGTCTTGAATCAACTAATATTATTACATTTTAAAAAGAAAACGCATCAAGTCTATTTAATATTTATGTTTTAGCAGCAGTTTTTTGTTCATTTCTTGACTTTGAAGATATACTCGATATTGTAAATTTGTAATAAAGCAGTATGCAAGTCTAAACATATGACAAATTGAATATAATATATCCATAATAATTGTCTGTATGTGTCTGAATTTTGATATAAAGTAAGCAACTAAAAAGGATTCAGGATTCGTGTGGACCAATGAGATGAACTTGCCTGTGTATTGGGCCCGAGGAGGGGCGGCTTTGTGGTCCAATCAGGAGGGGTGGGGGGATTGTTGTTTACTTTAAAAATTTCCCTCTCTCCATCATTTTGAAAATGTACAGACGATCACTTTAAAGTATTGTGAGTCCAGCTAATTTATTATTAGTCTCTGTCTTTAAAAAAAATATATACAATATATATTGAGAGAGAAGTCTATAGTGATTGCGATGTATAAGTCTCGTGAGCTACAATCAGACAGTGACCAGAATTTTGTTCTTTCATCTGTTTAGCAAAATTTCTTCAAGCTACTGTTACACGATTGACACCGACTTAAAGCACAGACTCTCTGCATTAATTCGACAGTATTCACATCCAAATTGGAGTAAGGTTTCAAGAAATACAGCCCCTCATATTCAGTCGATCTCTTTTTCAGAGGCTCAAAAGTAATGGGACAGAAGCTGAAACATCACCATCATGATCCACCACTGGACTTTCTTATAGTTTTACCTTGTTCTAATCTATGTTCAGCTTTTTAGTTCCACACTTTGGTCAGCTGTGGTTGTTTTAAATGTGCCATCGAAATGAAGTTTGAAATGGCTTGATTGTAAAGCAGTAAAGACCTGGCCCAGCAGCAGCACTGAGGAGCAAACCCAGGACTCGGTGATGTCCATGGGCTCCAGACGTCACACAGTAACTCAAAAATTGGCATTTTATAAAAAGGCTACACAAATTGATCCCATTCCCAACACTGTACTTTACACTTCTTACTTAACTACACAGCTACTTATCTAGTATTCAATGAACACCACCTTAAAATATCAACAAACGCATTCAAGAACTCAAAGATTTCCAATGAATAGCCACGGGTTTAACCTCAAAGACCACATTTCCCATCTAATGAAACAAACAAGCTTCTCCGGTACAGAGTGTAGAACTTGGCTGTTACATTATCAATGCCACGTCATGGGTAATTAAAAGCCGACAGATTTGCCTGAAGCCACTGATCTGATCCACGGCGCGTCAACACCAGCCAAACAACAGGGATCAATGGCACATGGGTCGATCTGAATGAGAGCTTTAGGGCCAGGAGATAAAAGGCAGGAGGCTATTGATCAGACTCGGGATGTTCTTTTGTTGGCTGCTAATAATAACGACAATGGACTGGGCGATGGGGCCAAAAAATCTTATCACATTTTCTTTAGTTTAAACCACAATTTCGACCTGCTGTTGTAGTGGTATAGTCTTGGTTAAGCCCTTTTTGAGTCCAAGTTTCAGCCCAGATTTTTGACATGTTTCCCTCATGGTTCAGTCCTGGTTTAATCCCGGTTCAGTCTGTGATCTCGTCCAGGTTTAGACCCAGTTTTCTCTTGGTTTATTTCTGATTGAGTCCTTGGGTTTAGACCTGGTTAATGATCGTTTCGTTCCGTCTCTGGTTTAGTCCTTTCTACTTTGGTCCTGGTTTAGACCTTGATTTCAGTCTCTGCTTTAGTCTGGTTTACTTCTTGGTTTAGTCCCGGCTTAATCCAGATTCAGTCCGTGATATTTTCCAGGTTCAGACCCATTTTTCTCTTGGTTTATTTCTGATTGAGTCCTACACTTTGATTTCAGTCTCTGCTTTAGTCTGGTTTACTTCTTGGTCCAGATTCAGTCCATGATATTGTCTGATTTTAGTCCTGGTAACACAAAAACCACTGAACCACGATATGACGATGTTACCAAAAGATCAGATCACGATTTGATTTGTATCGTCATATCGCCCAGCCCTACACCCTGGCACTACTATTTCGGAACGTATGTAATCCTCACAAGCATCATTTGCATTCATAAAACATAAAATATCAATGCAAAGACATCCTAACGAAAGCTTTTAAGCCTGTTTTTAAGATATCTACGCATGATATGTCCACTTTAAGGCACATGTTTGGGTAATCTCTGAATCTTCCCAGGTGGATGTTTTTTGGCTCATGAAAAGCACCTTCTGTTTCCCCAAAGCTCCTCCTAAACCCTTAGCAAATGCTTCCCTTGCGTTACCATCTCTTATCAATCGACAGAAGAGCACAGTCATGCTGAAAAAATCTCAACAACAGCACCACGCTGCTCCATTTTATATATACAGTATATGTTTTTATTGTTGGCAACAGCTACGCAGCAAAGGGGAACAGTGGGAGGTGGGAGGCAGGGGTTTATGGAGAGTTCACTCACAGAACGATGAAATACAGGTGAAGGAGAATTAGTTTTGGCTGTAACAAGTACATTTCTCCATTGTGAGATCAGTAAAGAACTATCTTATCTTAATATAGCACTTTCTAACCAACGAAAAGCATCATACCCCCTCTTTAAAAAAGTGTCTTTAGTATGAGCTGCCTCACCTCAAACTCAACTATAAAACTGTCTGGCAGATATCCTCCACATCTTGAGCTGGGAACATGACATTTATTTACTTGGGAGCACTGGACAAAGCAGAAAAAACACAGTCTGACTCCAAATATCCGCCATTCTGAGAGTTTGAGCATCTCTCCTCCGGATCACTACAGTCTCGGAGATATATAGCGCTCAAGCCTTTACCAAAAACAGAACAATAAGGCAGTCATTTGTACCACAAGAGATTCTGCAATTAAATATCCATCTAACTAAATGAATCATCATAAAACCAGATATAATGAGGTCAGACTGTGTTTTGGATCGTTGTGTTTATACATATTCATGTCTGAACAAGAAGGAGCTGCCTCGACTGCAATTAGTGCACAACTCTGCAGCGAGAGTTCTGGCCCGTACAAACAGGACTCACTTACCCTAAAAGAGCTTCATTGGCTGCCAGTGTCCTATGATCAATTTTAAAAGTCTGGTTCTAGTTTTCAGATCTGATCCAGCCTTACAGCCCTGCTCTGCTCTGAGGTCTGTGGCACTTGTTTTGGGCCCAGAGGAGGCCGATCCCTCCAGGCTGTTGCTCCCAGGCTTTGGAACCATCTTCCACTCTCTCTGTGTTGACTCTGTTGACACAGAAGCCAAAAGACCTACCTATTTATGTGTCTATATATGTCCCGGTAAAATAAAGGATTTTTAAGTCAGTAGTGCCTCGGACCCTTTCTTTTTTTTTGCAATATTAGAGTGGTTTTCTCTCTCGTGGATCCTGGAAGAGCACCTGACTTTGTGACTATTCTCAACCCTAGCAGCACTCACCACCCTCTCTCATAGACGTACCTATTTGTTCAAGCTTTTGCTTAGTTACTCTTGGCCTGCTATGATTTTGTGTTGTCTTGGCCTTTTACCTGTATGTTGTGTGTACTTTTTGTATTTTAGGCTGTGTTGTGAAGCACTTTGTAGTTTTTTTGTCAATGAAAGGTGCTATATAAAGAAACTTTACTGAATTACCTACAGTGTCTGGATTTGTGTGGAGAATGTTGTCTTTGTGTATGTTTTACACACAGCAAATTCATTTCATCACAAGGACAGAAAAATGATCTACCTACATATACCTAAGTACCTTTGACAATATAGGCAAGTTTGCTCCGAGACAATGCAATTTTGTTCCTATAGATTGAGGACCGAACCTGTCCATCGTGGATCAAAACTGAAGGACCACTTTCTAGTTTCTACTATTACTTGTTGTTTCATATATCATATAGACTTAAAAGGGATTTTAATCAGTGTTTAGATCTTTAGAGTGTCATTATATTTCTCAAAATCATCTGGGGGGCCAAAGGGTATATGCTTGAGGGCCGGATTTGCCTGACGTTGCCTACCCCTGACCTATGATCATGGGCAGAGGTGTCCAAAGTGCGGCCCTCAGACCAGTGTTTAATGGCCCACAAGCTTCTTGTTGAATTGGCACACATCGCCAGAGATAATAGAGCTTTGGGATGTGATGTCACGTAATGGGGCGTGGCCAGCAGATTGTGTTGATGTGTATGTGGTTGAGGCGCCATCTTACCGGTCCAAACAACAAACTGCTAACTGTAGAACTAAGGGAAGCTAGATGGCCACATAACTTCAGGATAGTTGGGGCCTGTTGTGTAGTTGACTGCCGTGTTAGAACGCACCATCTATGAGGGAATAATATTTAAAATGGGCTGTGTTTTCATTGTTTTGTGGTCCTGAAAAATGGTGGCAAAATTCCCATAATGCATTGCACTGTGATGTCAGTTCCAAAGCTCTATACATTTTTCTACCAGTTTAACAATTCTACACAATTAAAACCTCAAAAACGTACATTTCATTGTGAGACTGAGCTTGCATTAAGGTTCCAGTCTAAAAACGGTGGGGGGAAAGGTTTAAACCTCTCTTAACCTTATAAGCCCGAGGGTCCCCACTTTTGGGGACTTGCCACTTTTAGAGACAATCCTTGTTTATTTTAATCTATTTTTAAAAATTTGTTTACAAAAAAAGTGTATTTTATTTCTTGGAAAAACTGTATTTTATGACCAAATATATAAATGGGATTCCAACATTTTCAATTTTCATTGAAATATTACAAATTTTTTGGCCAAACCGTGCCCTATTTATTACAATGGGATTCCGCTGAGACTATTTTAAATCAAAACTTCAATAGCTTTTTAATTATTTATTGTTACAGAGATAAACAGTTAGTTAGTTTATTGTTTATTGAAACAGGGACAATGTACAAAACCATTAGTCTTTACAAAAGAAGAGATGATTTGCACCAGATTTAGCTGAGTAGCTATTTTCTATCTGCAGTCCCTGGGCAGGTGAGCACACAAAAACATTACAATTATAATCTACAAATCTAATCTACAATAAAATTAATTATAATACAGTAAATGTGTTTTACTAAAAGTGTATACAAAAAAACCTAACATTCCCTACAATTTACAATAAATTCATCAATGCTGACACGATTGATTACCTAAAATGTACTTTTTCAAGTTTCGAACAGTTGGTAAAAAGTCAATATTTAGCTGTAGTTACTATGTTTGATGTTTATTTGCTTCTTTACAATGAAAACAAGCTGCTGACCTGCTATAATGTGTGTGTTTTTAGGCGGAATTCATATTTTCTGTATTTCAACCTCAATTACTCATGCCCACTATGGTTTTCTTGAAGATTTTCTTGAATGTTTCACAGGCCACTGATCTGTGGCCCTCCATGCCATGTACAATTCAATATGTGGCCCTCCATGAAAAAAAATTTGGACACCCCTGTTCATGGGTAACTAGTAGCAGGTGGACTGGCCTCTTGTGCTGACAGGGAAAGCAGAGAACCAAGGGGATTTGGGTCGAAACCAGACCGTACTGTAAACCAGTCTCAGTGACTTTAACCAGACCAGAGGCTATCACAAACACTGTTCCACATTAAGGCCTGATGAAGATTAATTACAGCGCAAATTCAAAGTGCTGTTTTGAGCTAAAAATACTTCAAATCCGAGAGTGTCCTTGTACAAAACAGTGATTCATTAAAAACAACAGTGTCTGATTCAGCTAATTGGACAAGTGACTGTAGAGGAGGAGGCAGCGCGCCAAGCGACAAGTCACAGCCCACAGAGAAACAACAGGCCTGGGGGGGGGGGGGGAA
>OMNZ01102878.1:0-10057 GCA_900303255.1 Lesueurigobius sanzi | reverse complement strand
AGTGTACTGTAATGTGTAGCAATAGGTATATTGGCCTACATGTCCCAAAATGCTTTGCCCCTAACAGGTTGTGTAAAGCAGGCACGTGTCCTCCTCATTATACATAATAGGTGTGTTTAAGATGAGCCATGTGGGCCAAGACGCTGCAGACGGCTGCAGGTGAGCGGTGCATGTCGGTCTAATTTTGCTCTGACGTAACATGTGCGACGGAGCCTTGATCCCGCGAGAGCAAGGCGGCTGGATCAGCTGACCAAGCCGGCCGAAGTTGCTTTTCTCCGCCTAACTCGCCTGCCTGAACTACAAAGGCCAAAGGCATGATGGGAAGTGAAGTGCTGTCAAGATGTGCGCTGATGGCTAACTGACAGATGATTGGGTCTGAGTCTGTGTTTATCAGAAACGTGCTCGGCTGACCCCTCCCTCCTCTTTTCTCATCACTGCAGATGTACTTTTGATCTGCAGAAAAGTGTCATATCTGACAGAAAGTGCCAGGATGTTGTCCAACACAGATATAAAGTATTTTGAGTAAAGCTTTATTGTCACCTTTATTATCATTTTAACCATATGCTAAACTTTGTAATTGGAACATTTAATCATTGCTCTGATGAGGAAGTGTCTGTCTGTGGTGTTTATGGGAAACACAAATGTGATTGCAGACTTTTAAAATCGGTTTATTCACAAATATTTCAAACAAACGCGAGACCTGGGCCTCTAGTGAGATGCTGCGTGATTTGAGGCGGCCTCTCTGTTCTCGCGGCCGTGATGTGTCCGACTTGATTCCAGCCGCCTCTCTCCGCCCACTGCTGCCCCCGCCTGGTGTGGTCTGGAATCCAGGCGAGGCGCTCTTCATATTAAACACACCTATTGTGCTCTACACCTGCCCGTACTCACCCCCTGCACCTCACCCCAAAGCCTCCGAGCACGCCCTTTGTTTGTGGGTGGAGTAAGGCCACGCCCGTTTAGTTACACTTTAATTTAAGTGTACAAAACTTACCCCATTGACAGATTTGTTGAAATTCAAGGCAAATTGACAAAATGAACATTTTACTTTGTCTATATGACTTTTTGCAGTGTGGGTCATTTCATTTGAAAATATAGCACTTGTTCCTGATTGTTGCACTGTAGACTGTAGACTGTAGGCTGTAGGCTGTAGACTGTAGGCTGTAGGCTGTAGGCTGTAGGCTGTAGGCTGTAGACTGTAGGCTGTAGGCTGTAGACTGTAGACTGTAGGCTGTAGGCTGTAGGCTGTAGGCTGTAGACTGTAGGCTGTAGACTGTAGGCTGTAGGCTGTAGGCTGTAGGCTGTAGACTGTAGACTGTAGGCTGTAGGCTGTAGGCTGTAGACTGTAGGCTGTAGGCTGTAGGCTGTAGGCTGTAGGCTGTAGACTGTAGACTGTAGGCTGTAGGCTGTAGGCTGTAGACTGTAGACTGTAGGCTGTAGGCTGTAGACTGTAGGCTGTAGGCTGTAGGCTGTAGACTGTAGGCTATATATACTGTATGTTCAAAGAGTGGCTCTTATCGTGAACAGCATGCAGTGACATTAAATGCACCCTTACTAAATATAGATGACAAAAGCCCAGAGGGTATTCTGATGTCAGCACTTTTCTAATGGTGACTTTGAGATGAGCTTGTAGTAGTCATAGACAGGTTTATTTTTAATGTCGAGTTACACAAACAAACAGACAGTGCAAATGACACGGCCCCCGTCATCATTCTGCATCAGTCGAGAAAACTGACTGTTCCCACTTAAAACTACTCAAAATGTACACATTATATTCAGACAAAATTGTCTATTTTGTTTTAAAACAGATTGAGCTAGAAGAGTTGTTATTTTGACCAGTATCTCAGCTGGTGTAGTGTCAGGACTCACCTTTAACTTATTATTAAAATTGCGTAACTTTTATGTAAAATAATTAGCCGTTTGGCCTTTTTTAGTATTTACTAAAGAGACACTGCAGTTTTTTTCACCTGGAAACAAATAACTGACCTAATCTTTACATTAAGGAGTGTAATTATTCAAGCGTTGTCAGCGGGGGTTCAAAATGTTTGGTGGTTATAAGGCCTTTTTATCCACACACAGAGTACATGGCTGATGATCAGCTTCACTGAGAAATGACCCCCGTGTGAGCACACTCCTGCACATCACCATATTGACAGGGCAGTGGTCGTTGTCATGGCGATAAGTTCGGCGAACAGCTGATTTTTGGCCATGTGGTGATGGTGCAGCTTTTTGGTGACAGCTTATGTGAACACAACTGAACTAAAGCTGAAGTAAAAGCAGCTCAAACTAGAGCGATCTCAGATAAACCCAGGATGTTCCAGCGTGTGTGAAAACGCCCTAAGTAGGCTACCTGTGAAAATCCATAACAATCCTTTTCCTGCTGTTCATGGCAGGAGGATGTTGATATGTTTTCTCGCAGCAAGTATTTTCTCTGTGCGCTTTTCGCCAGGCGGATGCGTGTGCCGAAATGTGACTTCTACAGTGAGTCTTTGACCCTTAAGGGGGGTTCGTGCGACGCCCTTTTATTGCATAGAACTGTACGGGAAATGGGAAATGGGAAATTTAATGACCATTTTCTCAAAATGCATTTTAATCAGATTGTGGCTGTAGCTCTTACAGACTTCAAACTTTCCAGACTTGCACTTCACAATGTTTTTGAAGGTTTGTTCAGAGGAATTTTTCAATATTTATTTCCTAACTAAACTAAACTAAACTAATATACAGCAAAAGTTTCAAATTGATCACTCAATTTAATTTTTCCCCCTATTCACCTGCAGTCTCTCACCGTAATATCTACAGTAAATGCAGTATTTACTAGGACAGTTGATTCCCAACCTTTGTGACAGACACAAAAGTGTGCCATGTCAGGTGTGCTGGCGAAGATTCATTTTACCTGTTGGTATTCTAAGCAAGTGGCGTCTAGTGACAAGCAGAACAATTACATGCTCTTCCACTAGAGGCAGTGTCACGCTAAATACAAAAGCAGACAACACCGCACAGGTAATAACGATGGATTCATATTTCAAAACAAAAAGTCTATCTGAATCTAGATACTTATTTACCAGACGATAGGGCTGGGTCATATCGTATATCGATATCGGGGTATGAATTTTGGATATCGTCATGTGCACTCAGCTGTTCTTGACTGAAGTCAGGACCAGCAGCAGATGGAGATCACAGCTAATGCTACGCTCAGCTCAGAGCAGCATTGACTGTTGAGCCTTTAGGGGCAGGTGTTAAAACGTGAAGTGAAATGAAGTATGTATTTTGCTTGAGTAGATCTAATTGCAAGGAATTTAGCATGACACTAAAAGAAAAAAGAATAAAGAAATGGCGTAAAGCTGGAACTTTGAAATACACTGCTCAAAGAAATAAAGGGAACACAACGGGAAAATAACGCTTGGAGTTACATGGTGTTGTTTAAGAGCTCCCTTAATTATATCGTCAAATATATCGTTATCGTGATATTTCTTTCTTATATCGTAATATGGATTTTAAGTCATATTGCCCTGCCCTAATGGTCCATACATTTTGTGAAATTTCTTTTGGTGATATGCTTTTTTCTCATTTAAAATATGGCTGAAAAAGGCATTCTTTTTTTGCTCAAATCTCGGTGGCATATTGTCCAATTCTAAAGTGAGTGCAGCACTTATGAAGCTGTCTAAGACTTGGCTTTCTTAATTATGATTATATTATTATTGTGTAGAACCATAAATTCCATTGTCCTAAACTGTGTGCTGAAGTGCAGCTCAGCACTTCTGTAAGCATATTAATATAGCAGGCTCAAACAGAACGGGCAAAGAAAGTGAAGGTCTTGTCCAAATTTTACAGAAGGTGCTATTCTACGGGTAATTTATGAACTCTTGTCTACTGCTCTACAAAGCGCTGCAAATTTTAGAAAATCCATGCGATTGCAGATCGTGACGCTTGTGGTAATGGCTTCGGAGAGGTGGCGAGACCGAGCAGTGTGTATTAATGAATGTTCACCTCTGCGGGCGGCATGTCCTGTCCTAGATCACCTCATACAGTAACAGACACAAAGCCTATTGAGAATATGAAACACTGTGACACTGTCCGGGGGTTCACGGGATTGGACCATGTCTTTGTCAAGTCGACTTTTAAATATCGTTGATACTATGTTGATTGAGCAGAGGATGTTTTGCTTCTATCTTCTACTCAATCCAGTCAATCCAGTGGACCATATATTTGAACATCTCTGCTACAGTGGAACACTCCAAGACGACTGAGCGCCTACACAAACAACTTGGATCCTATCTCTGGGTTTGTCGCCTTGGACCGTGGTTCTCAAACGTTTCACACAACGTAGCACCGAAATCCAAGTACCACAAGGCCTAGTTCAAGATCAAACCAGGACTAGAACAGGTCTAAATATGAGTTAAGTTTGTCTAAACTGGGTGTAAGCCAAGTCTAAACTAGAAAAACTCCTAAAGCCTAAATAAAAAAGTATAAAACAGCAACGTAGGCAAAGATTCTTCAGTCTTCATCTGTACTCTGTAGTTGAAGTGTAGGACGTTTCGATCTAAGTCCAAAGATCGTCATCAGCTTAATAAAGACTTGAGCACGCTGTGGGTCTCTTAAGGGTAAACCAGTAGGAGGAGTTAACCTCTAAGTCCCTCCTCTCTTGGTGCTAAAAGTAGGAAAACATCCAGCCTATTCATACTTAATATGGCGTGTTACTATCTACAACACCTTCCGTATAGTAAGCTGCAAACAGCCTTTTTACCAAATCAATTATTATTCAACACATTCTTCATATTTCATCATTATTATTACTGCCAAATAAATAAAATAAAAATCCTACACTTTTCAGGCTGGGACCCCCGAAATGACCAGGAAACAATCCAGGGTCCCCAATGTAAAAACTAAATAAAGAATATGGATTAGTGATATGTATTTACATTTGCTACATTGTTTACTTATTAGTTATTTGACCTCAATTCACAAATCTGTGCTGTTTTCAATTAAGAATTATATTAAATGTGCTTGAAATCATCTTGGGACCCCCAGATCAGTGCTCGCGACCCCCACTTTTGGGAACCACTAGCACCTGTAGAAGGAAATCCTTATTCCGCCCTGTCACCTTTTGAACTTTCCATTTTGAAAAGTTGAAGCGTTAACAGAGTTGTATGAATGGTAATCTTGCAAAGTGCTATTCTATTTCAAATTCTTAGTTTTTGTTTTGGCTTATATTATGAGATATGCTCATCTTTACTATGCAGAATGATTTGTTTTGTTTATATGCAGATGTGATAATTACTACTACGCTTTTATATGCAGTATGTTGAAACACTTCCATACCATAAGCACCCCCTGCCATTGTCTGCCTTTCACTCCTCTCCTTCCCTATCGACCACAGTGGGTCCCAGCTGCAGCCTGATCTGGTTTGCAGTGGGAAAGCACTAAATGTAGCTTGGAAACCGCGGCTCCACTCGACTCAGACCATTGGCTTGAATGGGCACTTAATTGAAATCAAGAGCCATCGCTTTATATTCAGCTCCTAATGCATTGCGCTGTATATAATGTACAAAGTCTTGAGTGCTATAGACAGACGACTCTGGCCGCGTGAAAATTTGACCCTGGAAACACGACGGGTGATGGATGTGGCCGGGACATCAGTGGCTACCTGCACTCTGGCAGCTGCGGCCATTACATGATGTATGGAGGCAGTTCTTTCAAGGCCACTGGACACTTTAGCAATACAGGGGACAATCTCTTAGTCTGCGCACTGCCCCGTGTCGACCGGCGGGCTGCTTTACATACGGGCCCGTAGCACGCAGCGCCGTAATTCAGTCTCACAGTAATGCCTATTCAGCGCAAAACAGCGGTGTGTTGTCAGAATCCCAGGATGGATACAGGGGCATGTACAAGTGATATCTATCCTGATGAAGAGGGAGCCGTCTGTGATTTATTACACAGGAAACAGAGGGAAAATGCTCGAGCCGGGCGTTTTTCCCTATTCCCTTCACTTACATTTTCTATTTGAATTAAATGAGGTGTGTATGTAGTCAGGCGAAGGGGGGCAAGGGTGCTGTGAGATAGGAGAAAGGACATACTTCATCTTCCTATTCAAAGTGTTGTTTTCAGCAACTTTGAAATGAAGGAGAAAAATGCTGATAGAATTGCACCAGAATGTATTGCAGTGGCCTGCAAAGTACAAAAAGCCTGGGTCAGTAGCGAGGCATCCTGCATGCAGGGCGTTTTTGCCTCTGCCTCTCCTCCTAAGGTCTCCACCCAGGCACTTTTGAACCTGGGCTGATTGATGGGAGCTGCGCCCTTGACGGGCCAGGATAGGCTGGCCAAGGGCAAGATGCAACAATCCAGTTGTTTCACATAGATAAACAAGGAAGAAGAAATGTCATTTACAGCATCCGCAGATGGATGTCAGCTCCACTACCGGGAAGCTCACTTAAAAGCCCGTCTCATTACTGCACTGCACTGCATGAAGAGGGATTCCTCATGAAACTGTGCCCCGTGCAGAGCAGGAAAACATGTCCAATCAACATTAGACATCAACATTAAAACATCCAACTGTACTGTCATCATCTTTGCTAACACAATGATCTCTGACAAAGCCATGTTTCTGGATTCTGTATCAGCTGCATTTACCTCAACATGAGTCCTTTATACTTTGACCAAGGCTTAGTTGGACTGTGAGACACAAACATTATCTTCACTGAAGGCACGGTATAAGCTGTTCCACTATAGATAGGTGCCAAGAGAACAAATATGATTGTTTTGCAATAAAATGACACAAAACAAAGTATTAGTGTATGGCAAAATAGTATAAAACAATGTTGTGTGTCAATAAGACACAGATACACAGTGTTGTTAAATTGCTGATTTGTTCCACATAATGCATGACACCTTAAGTCACCTTTTTCATCTCAGTCCAACCTCTAAATAGTTTATAATATTGTTTTTCTTAAACCAAGAGCTTAAGTCTAAAACATCTTGTTTTATGTGCGTACTGGGGACTTGCCAAAGTGGTTTGGCCAACCAGCGAGCCAGGATTGTTTTATGGATATACAAAAATTACAATTTAATGAATAAGTTGTTAAAGGAACAGCATTTACTGCTCAGCGATGAGGTGTCAACAGCAGTTATAAAGCACACACATATTCATTTAACGGCAGAGTGCATGTTGAGTTGGTGATTTATACTTCTTGGTTGCAGTGGAGGCAGAGGAAGCCATCTGCATTAAGTAGCTCCTCTTGACGCTGTGGTCACATGACTGGACCGATCCTGTAGAGAAGTACAAATCAAATTAGTGACAGCTGTTTCTTCTGCAGAAACACACTTTCTGAGCTTTTCCTACGCGGCCATTGAATGCACCACAAGCAAATCAATACAATTAAATTCAATTAAATTTCAAGCTCTTTTGTTCCCTTAACAAACATGAATGAAGGCTATGAATACATCTGTGTGCATTCGACATTGTTGTGTTTCCTCACCTCATTATACGTACATATATACATACAGTACATACATATTACTGAACATCCAATTTTCCACTGAATGACATAACCACACTCTCTATAAATGTACATTCACAAAAAGACAATGAGCTCAAATGGTTAGCGTTGTCAACACATAGTATTCATCTACAGAATATTTTTAGTACAGTGTGTTGGAAAACTGGAGGTAAAACCCCTATTTAACAATTGGAAATTTTAATCTCTGGCCAAAAGATTAAAAAAACCAAAAAAAAAAACACTCTTATTTATAGTTTTGACACGTTTTTCCATTTTTGTTATGCTCTAAAATGATTTTAAGCTCTGTTTCATACCTAAAGCAGCTGAAGTGTGAGAGCATGGGTCAGAATGAATCTATTAATTGAGTTTAGCCCAAAGAGTTTAATAGTAATCATTTATTTATTAACTAATGTACAGGAAGTTTCTAATTCTTCATATTTGTCAATACCACTGCATCTCAAACGTGTCTTACTGCAATCATTACGCATTGATATTTGGTTGAGTTTGTGAGAACGTGTGTTGTAAATTGTAATGTATTGTTTTATATTTATGGGACACGCAATGCGCCAACAGCCCATATGGCCAACAATCACTCACTCACACGCCACATTGAAAGTGGATATATCATGTAAAGTAGGTCTGTAAGGATTAGACAGTTGCTCTAAAATACTAGCACCAGGGCAGGTGAGGATTTGGCCTTCACACTTGCAGCAGTGGAAACAATTTAGTGACAATAAACTTTTTCTTTCATCCAAGAAGGTAGCGAGCAACTCTGTGGCGCTGCAGCGTAGGGCTGGGGGCTGTTTGTCGATATTGAACAATACTTTTTTCGATATCTATACTAAATTATTGGTCATTTTCAACCAACCAGAACAATAATGGTCATTTATTTCATAAAAGACTATTTCTTTTCATTTTTTATCATTTATTTGAGCTGAAACAACCACATAACTTTCTTTAGGGTGGTCTCAGGACCCACCAGGCATCAAAACTTTCTATCTAAAGCAGGGGTGCCCAAATCGGGGCCCGTGGGGTTTCATTTGGCCCTCGAGATGGTGCTTAGATTTGTAAGAAGTATCTACTTTCATTAATTTGTGACTGAATAGACAGCCAATAGTTACCAAGGACACAGAAACAGCATGTCCTACTCAATAGTACAGTCATTAAAAGATATTTAATCATATACCTATTTACAAATTGGTCTTTCTATGTACAAAACAGTATTGCATTTGGCCCTTTGCTGCTAATTTTGGCCCTCCGTAGCCTATTTTAGCACAGAACTGCTCAGAACGGATCCAAAGTGGAATGAAAAATGTAGAGAACAATTTCAGCTTTAAACTATGCAACTGTACCCAGGAATTGCAGATCAAAGTGCTGAACAGTAGCCAGTGCATACAGTACTACTCCGTATATGGTTATGGATATATCTTTACACACTGACAGCATGCGTTGGTTTAGGGTTTGCCAGTTTTCCAGTACAGCTCTCACGTGTCGTCATCCCCCTACTGTACCCACCTCTTGATGATAAATACATGGGGAAAATAATGACATTGATTAAAGCCGTGAACGCGTGACATGCTAAATTAATTACGCCCGGAAGTAAATAAATTATACATTGAACCATACAGGACTCCATAAATGAATTATACCCTGCTTTAGCAAATAAGTTTCCTAATGGCCCCTCGCACCGGAATGTGATTTGTCCCATGCGCGCGGAGAGAAGCATGCATCATTCTCTTTCAATTTCTTATAATAAAACTCCAAATGTAAAGCCTCAAATTGGCCCCTTGCCCCGTTCGCTAATGCCCCCCCCGCCGCCTGATAGTGATACATGCGAGGGGATGTCCACAGGTAACTTCATACGTCACTGACAGAAGCGTGCGTGATGTAAGTATGGAAGCATTGTTCACGTGCGGGGTCTAGCGTGGGCTTCCATATATCAGTCGGCCGGCTTTGTGACAGGATAGGACGCTAAGAAGAGGCCACCTTTACTTATCCTCTGTCTGGATGACTGCGGGTGATGGACTGCCTCTGCTCTCCTGTTTTACATCATCATTCTCTCCGGTCCCCTCCGCACAACGGCTCCTAATGATTTCCCCTTATTCAAAAGAAATGGCAGATGTTACCCGGGCCGGCTCAGCGGAGAGGCCACATGCGTGTTCACGGCCGCCGCTCAGTGCTGCGGACTCACTGTGCAGCGCTGTTGTGCTTTGATGATGCAGAATGATGTCATTACAGTAGAGGCCACTGTGGCATGAATGTTGTCAACGTATACAGTCAACACAAATGAGGCTCCGGGGACGTGCGCAGTGGGGTGAACGGCTCTGTGCGCAGTGCAGACCATGTTTCCTTGGGATTTTTTTATTTTTTTTTATTGAATTGCACATTTTTTTTTCTCCATAGTTTATTATTTATCTTATTTTATATCTATATTTATGTTTCATGTTGCACGAGTCAAACCAAAGTAAATTCCTAGTCTGTGAAACCTTGTCTATCCTGATTCTGATTGAGTAAAATTTCAATATTTTACTAAATTATTTCAACACATTCCATTAAATTTTAATCCC
>OMNZ01102871.1:0-16299 GCA_900303255.1 Lesueurigobius sanzi | reverse complement strand
GTTTTAAACTTGTCACTTTTTAAAAATGGATCTCTGAAAAACACATACCACAGAGTGGCGCACAGAGCAATGCAAGACCACTCCTTCACACGGAAACACACACATCTGAACACACACACCTCTGAATGCACACACACACACACACACACACCTCTGAATACACACACAACTGAACTGAGACCCAAGAATAAATCACTTGGGTGAAGATGCTGATGATTGGAAAGTCATTTTTTAAATACACGGTATCTGCAGGGGTGGACAAGTCAAATTTAAGACCTTTTTAAGACCACAAAATCTCAAAAATAAGACCGGTTTTTAGACGTGCAATATAAATAGAATGTAAAGAAAATCACAGTCAATCAAGTGTCAAACTGATACCACTGTGGGATGTACAAACTTAAGAACTTCAGTTTTCCCACAAGGCATTATGCTAACCATTCAAGTTAATTAACATGCAACTTTTTGAGTGAAAAACAAATTTGTGATATTTGTGCATATTTGAGTTTTTAGTGCCCCAGTGGCTGTGGGTGCAGCGTGGAGCCTTTACTTTCATCACAGTGGCCTCTGTGACGCTCCAGGATCAAATGTTTTTAGGGTTTCTGGTCTGTTTCTATGAAACCCCTAAAAACAATACATGTGCGCTGAGTCCAGGTGGTCTAGACCTGGTCTAGACCTGGTCTAGTCCTGGTTCCTTTTAGCGCGTGAGTGCTACACTGCAAAAACTAATATGTTGATAAGTTAAATTTGCCTGAATTCAGAATATTGGACCTTAATCGGAGTAAATTTGACTTGCGAAGTAAATTATCTGCCAATGGAACAAGCATTTTTGTACTTAAAGAAAAAGCATATTATTTCAAGTAAATTTAGATTTTTAGTGCAAGAAGTTGTTTTTTCTTAATTTAAGTGCAAACATACTTGTTCCATTGGCAGATAATTTTACTTGGCAGGTAAAAATTACTCAAAATAATATTCTGAAATATTCTGAATTCAAGCAAATGTAACTTATCAAGAGTTCACTTTTTGCAGTGTATCTCGTCTTCCCCCTGGCGGCAGAGGGCTTCGTTTTATGCATTTTTTTTGCAAATATGGCAATAACCTTCAAAGTAATTACCTTAATCAGGTCTTAACCATCTTTTAAGTCATTTCAGTCCTGCCAATGATGGTTCAATTTGCATTTTCCCTTAATAAAAACAGTGCGGGCGTGGACTTGAGATGTAAATCAGGTCCACACTGCGACCTTTTGCGACTGTTGACTGCCACAAACGAGGTGTCTCTTCACCTTCTCAAACCAGGTCAACGAGCGGGTTCGCTTCTGTGCATTTATTTAGCTATTTTTTAAACAAAATTATGAGGAAATAATTGGGTCAAACACATGTGATTTTTAAGACCAATTTGCCATGAATTTAAGACCAAATAGGCAGAATTTTACACTTTTTAAGGCCTTAAATTTGGATTTATGAATTTTAGACTTTGTAAGACCCCGCGGATACCCTGTAAATACTATATGAAAATACAATACTATTTTTTCACTGACGACAAAACTAAGTCCATTGATAAAGCACCAGGCTGTACATTTTACATATTTTGGATCTACAATGATGTCACTTTGAACTAGTCTTGTTCCATAATATTTACTCTAATGGTTTATGATGTTCAGTTTTTATTCTGTTTAAATTACCAGACAAAGAAGAGTTTCACAAGACCTCGTCAACACTGAAAGTAAACATATAAAAGAGCCAGTCTGATACTTGTAAACAATCCTTCTCTCCAAACACATCTTGAGCTCATGACAGCTCCACAATAGCCTCCCTCACAGAGCTGTCTGAAAGCTGCTGTTCCAGTTTTAAATTATATTTTACGTAACTGTATCGCTCTGTACTTTTTAATGACTTGGTATAATTGTGCCCGGTTCGATCACATACCGACTATAGACTTTTCTTTTCCATTTGAGAGGAGTGAAGCTGCTTATTACTCCCTTTAGATCATGTTCAATTGTGACTTGCAGCGCGGGAATGTGTGTGTGAGTAAAGCTCTTAATGATAATCCTAACCTGGATAAAGGACTTAAGTGTTTTCTTTGTTGTCAGTCAAACTCCCTGAGAAAAAGCAAAATGTTGCTTTAGTCCATTGTGCTCAGCAGAAGATAAATGCTGTTCCAAATTCCTTCCACAGGTCCATTAGTCACAAAGGAATATATATTTGCAAGTAGAACAGAGAGAAGACGGAAAAATGAAGTGCTAAACTAGTATTTTCGTAGATGTCTAAACTAAAAGGGCGAGTGTTTTACATAAGAGCCAATAAAACCTAAATATTTTGTTGTTTTTTGGAACATTATATTATTACTAGTGATGGGATTTATGGCTCATTTCAAAGAGCCGTTCAAAAGACTGGCTCTTTTTCAAATTGTTTTTTAATGACGTAGCTAAACATGTCATATGAGCAGATATTGGGCTGACAGGCACATTTTTAATTGAAATTCACCAAAACGACTAAAACTAGGGCTGAACCCATGCTAAAAACCAGGTCTACATCAGGACGAGACCAGAGTTAAACCGGGATCAATACTGAGCCAGTGATAATCTAGGACTAAATCAAGTCTAAACCAGGACGGAAACTGGACTAGTTCTGCTGGACCTGAGCGCTGCCTTTGACACAGTGGACCATGTGATTTTGTTACAGACGTTAGAAAAGTGGGTGGGAATCTCGGGTACTGCTCTAAACTGGTTCAAGTCTTACCTTCAGACTGGACATACTTTGTTGAAATTGGTAACTGTGTCTCAGACAATATGGCGGTGACCTGTGGGGTTCCCCAGGGGTCAATCCTAGGACCCCTCTTATTCAATCTATACATGCTTCTTGATTATATTTGTTTTATTGATTGATTTTATCGGCTTTCTTGTAATTTTATGAAATTGTGAAGCACTTTGAATTGCCTTGTGTATGAATTGTGCTCTACAAATACCTTGCCTTGCCTCAAACCAGATGAAACCAAATGATGGATGATTTTTATTCTTTAAAAAAACAGGTTTGTGAATCAACTTTGTCTGACAAATTATTTTAAGAGCAAAAATCTTGGATTTCTTCTCTGCTGTTGTGCTGGTCCTTGAGTCCATTTAGGGTAAATCTACACGAGTCATGAACATCACATCACTAATTATTACCCACTCTTGTAGCTCTAATACAATTTCCTCCTACAGTTTTCTCCTAGAGTTGCCAGATTCACCTAAAAATCTCTTAATTGATGTCTAGTAAACTTGTATTTATGTATTTATTCATGTAAATAAATGAATCTCCATAATCTGTGGCTGCAGTGGGGCCTGGTAGAGCTTAGCCAATAGGAGAGGCCGCTGTTATGGTTTTCTTTCGCAATTCTCAGCGGATGTTTTGGTGAATGGCAACAGCTGATGCATTCAGACGTGTAGCTCAGTTTATTTAAGTCTGTTGCAGCGTCAGGGAAGCCATGCTCCGTTTGTCGAGGTTTAAACCACCATAGAACTATTATTATTTATTTAACATTATTATTATTATTATAACATTATTGTTGCCTACCAAAGCCCCGGACGCGACATCGCTTTGAAAACCTTTTTCCATTTGACTGTTCGCTTGTCAATCACACTTCTTGCGTACAGTTGTGCTCATAAGTTTACATACCCTTTTAACCTTTTTTACTCGTTTACATGACCTTCAACAACTGCCAGGAAAACTGTTCAGGAGCAAAGAAAAACTCACTTCAGCTGAAATACAGGACTCTTTGCACACTAGTTTGAGTTGAAAGCCTTTTTTGACACTAAATGGCTTTGTGCTATAGGGCTGAAACAACTAATCAATTATTTAAATAGTTGTCAACTATTTAAGTAATCTATTAATTGTTTCTGGTACATGTCGACTAAGACAAAGCAAGAATCACATCAAAAGCAAAAAAATCACATCTTGATTAGTTTAAATTACTAGAATTTGTATTTTTGACCGCAATTGCAGTAATTCTGAATTCCTGTCAATGGATTAAGACTATTTGCATTTAAAATAAAAAGAAAGAAAAGGTTAATTGTCTATTTTAAGTGCAATATATATTATGTTGTTATTTTCAGTGCCAAAATACTTGTTTCATTGGCAGATTATTTTACTAATCTGCTCAAATCAAGGCAAATATGTATATTTCAAGAAGGTTGTGCCTATTTTAGGTCCTTTTTTGCACTTTAGAAGTTTTTTTGCAAATATTTTACGTCTGTCCCAAATAAATCCTAGAGCATTATCTAACCAGAGCACAATGAGGACTTTCTCCATCTCTCATTTTGTCCCGGACTGAATCCTAGAGGTTCTGAGCTTCCAAATGAGGAATGTCAGTAAAAAAATTCACAATATATGAACCTAAGATCATCCTACAAACATTAGCTTTAAGTTTACTCTATCCAGATGTCCTCAAACGGCCTCACTTTAGCTTCAGGTGGCAATAACTTTATAAAAAAATACACTTTCCATGCACCTTTTGGGGCCAAACGCAAAATAAGATAAGATAGTTCGTTGCAGCCCTACTTCACGCAACCACTAACCATGAGTGAAATTAAAGTCCATCCATTTTCTTCCGCTTTATCTGGAATGGAGTCACGGACGCAACAGTCTAAGCAGAGTGCCCAGACTTCCTGATCCACACACACTTCCTCCAGCTCTTGGAGGAAGAGTAAATGTAAACTTATGTACCGTATGTAAACATTTTGGCCACAACTGTATGTGCCCAGAGTACATTATTCTCGTAGGCGCCAGCCCCTAGCATAACTCACGCTGTTTGTCTGCTGCAGGTTTGGTTTGTAGTAGGAATGTAAAGCTATTGACTCTATCGCGATATCGCGGTAGTAAAAGTGCCTCCATATGGTCGTGGTCGTGCTACGGTATTAAAAGGACAGATATCCGTCAAAAAACAACAAGAATAACCCGGCTACCCATGCGCTTCAGACCTAGTTTAGTCCTGGTTTAGACCTGGTTGAGTCCTGGTTAAGTCCTGGTTTAGACCTGATTTAGTCTTGGTTTAATTCTTTGTGGTTTTGCGTGATCCTTGTAGCCTACTGGCAACCTCTGTCCCTGTCCCTGTGACGGGTCACATCTGAATACGGTCGGGCTGCAAACGGGTTCGGGCTTTAAGAAAGCTGTCAATCAAAATGCACCTGTCGGGCTCAGGCCATTTCGGGCCTGACTTTTAAGGCCCGTTTTCAGCTCTAATGTGGACACAGCCTTTATGGTCCACACAAAGGCTCTCTCATCGATCAATTCAAATCAATCCATTTATTTTTATAAAGCCCAGTATCACAAAAACAACTGTCTCAGACGGCTCCACTCAGACAAATGCAATGTGAACAATATCAAAGCCATCCATCCTTAGATCCCCCTCTCTGCTGCTGTGTGCAAATATAATCACAATAGCATAACCCAAAACATGCACACTAGGTAAAACCAGGCATTCTGACTATTAGCCCTGTTCAGGAAGCATGCAATTCAATAATGACAAATAAAGCACTTCACTTCAGCGGCTTATCAACACATACGTCACATAAAGTCACCTGTAAAACCCTGGAGAGTCCACTGTGCCGCTCCTAATCCCATTCCCATATTAAATAACAATAGCCACAGCTAATGCATTACACCACAGTCCGACACAAAGGGAAGTTGGGAACACGGGGTTCACTGTGTACATTTTTAGCCGTATCCGTTTCTCCGTCATTGTTGTTGGATTGGGAGCAGCATGACATCATACTGGTGCATCTACAGTGACCTCATGTTCATCCCCGAGGCGAGGGAGGTTTGTAAACACTTAGCACGCACTCTCCTTGTCTCCAGTTATGAAATGTACAGGTCTTTTCCCTGCGTGTAACAGATCTGGCTGGGTGTTTTGTTTTGCTTGTTGTTTGTACTTTCCCACTGAGGGGAATGTTAGCAGCCAACTCTAGAAAAACTAAATTGTAACTCAACGGTCACAATTAGGACTGAAACAATAAATCAATTCATCAATAACTATTTTATTATGGAAACAATCAGTGTTGCGGCCATTATACATCCAAATAGAGTAAGAATTGACTCTATAAGAAAATGTAATCTCTTAAAATATAGCTTTAAAGTTTACTATAGCAGTGGTTAGTGCTTGTGCTTCACAGATAGAAGGTCCAAGGTTTGAGTTTCATGTTCTCCTCGTGTCTTTAGGATTTATTCTAGGATTGTTTTATTTATTTTAAGATTACTATTTGAGCTACTGTGACAACGCAATTTCCCTTGTGGATCAATAAAGTCTAAGTCTAAGGGTGTATTCAGACCAGGAAAGTCCTTTTGTCAGCTTATTTGGTCCGGACCGAAAGCGGACTTTATTTTTTCCGTTTGGTGCGGTTCGTAATCACACTGTACTTTTTGCAAGTGAAGTATATTTGGTAAACACACAATTAAAAATAGCAGAAGATAACCGTAATGTTAAGAATTGACATTGAGCCCAGTTTTTAAGATGCGTTTGCACATTTCTGAAGCAGCCAGTCTAAATGATGTCCTGGTGCACCAATAGAACAAGCTCAAAATCTGAATTCCCCACAGAAACACGTTCTGAAAAGTATGATTTTTGCATTAGTTTAGCAGCTTTATTCATATTTCATTCATCTCTCAAACAATAACGCTCCTGGACGTTTTTTATTACGTTACCCTTCAAATCCAGACTAAAACAAAACACAAACTCACCTTGTCCTTAGCCATTAGTTCTCCATCTTTATTCTCTCCAGTCGACTTTGCTGCCTCCTCGGATCCCAGAGAGCTGACGGACGTGGACCTGGTTCTCTGGGCCAGACTGGGGTTCGGACCGGGCCTGGGCTTCACCTTCAGGGGTCTCAAAATGGCCACCTTCATGGGACTGAGCGGCGGCCTCTGGACTTTAGCGTTGGAGTTGGCCGCAGCGGAGATGGGAGCGACAGGTCGTCTGGAGTGGACTGGAGAGGGTTTGGTCTGGGGCAAAAAACAAAGAAATTATTCATGAATGCATCGATGTTTTGTACTTAAGGTGAGACTCTGGGAATTATGTAACAAGAATTCGTCCCACCGTCCGCTGCTCTAACTGCTCTAACTGCCGAACGCAACTGGAAACCATGGCAACTAGGCTATTTCAGAAATTGGGAATTGAGTGGTATCAATTTGAAACTTTTGCTGTACATTACTGACAAAAACTGAAAAAAAATGATTGCACATTTTCTGTCAATTTATATTTTCATATAAAAAGAAACATTTTACTCAAGTATATTACATTTTGAACATAGGCTGAATGTTCAATAGGTTTAGTAGCCAAGTTTACAAAGTACTGTAAAGGGTTTGGAGAAATTCTCTGTATTTTTTGCAATTTTGATAATCATGAATAATCAATATATTTCTCAAAAATAACCAAGACTGAAATGTTGAATCGTGACATCCCTAATTTGGGACAATTAAGTTTCAAACAAGGGATAACACCCTTCATGATGGACCTACCCTCCATCTGATCTATGTAATTTCGTTGTACATTGTATAATGACAAATAAAGCACTTTACTTTACTTTACTTTATAACATGACCAGTTTTCAGGCAATATTCCCCTGCCTAGATCAGCCAATAATAAAGAGCCTAAAAAGTCTATTTGACAAAACGTGGAAGCTTTCCAACACAAAACGCACAACCTACCTGGTTGGCTGTTTTCGTCGGAGAAGACGTCGCCCACGATCCGACTTTAGACTTGACATTCTTCAGATCCACTTTCCCAGCTGCTGCAGTCTTCACTTGGCTGGTCGCTATCGGCCTCGCGATCGCGTTGGGTCTGGCTCTTCCTGCTTTAGGCACGTCACCTTTGGGATTCTCTGTGGGCTTTCCTCCATTGTTGCACGAAGGCACTTTGGCTTGAATATTTCTTCCTTCAGTAACCGGCATCTCTGTGTCCGCTGTGTTCTTTACAATCCTTTCTGTGTCTTTATCCAAGTCGCACGTAATTCTTTCCCCTCTTGGTAAAATCTCTTCACTAACATCATCGTTTTGCAGGTCAAACACTTCAGCGCGGTGCTTGTTTTCTCTATTAGCCTCTTTGTTAGCCCATCGCGCCGCTACGATCGCCGTCAAGCTCGTTCTTTGCAGTTCCAAATCCGAACCAATCGACAAAAACAGAGCCTCGTCATCATCTTCATCGTCATCCGGCATTTCCGTGGTCGAATCGGGCGTCGAGGACCTCCTCCGGCCGCTGGCGCTATCGCTGCTCCTCGCGCTACTCGTCGACAGCGCCAACGTGATGTTCTCGTTCCAGATCTCGGGGGTAAACCGGCCGCTGTTGGCGTCCACGTACACGGACGCGGAGTTGTCGTTGGACTCCGACTGGGAATCCGTGACCGTCTGAACCCTTTCCACGAAAACCAAACCGGATTTCTCGCTTTCTTCCGGTTCTTCTTCTTCTTCTTCCACCGTGTCGCCGAGCGGCCATTTTGTCACCACCACGTCTCCGGCTTCCTCCATTCCGCCGATCGCGGACGTCAGTAGGGTCACTTCGAACACTTCGTAGTCCATGGGGCTGGGTAGGCGTCCCGGGCTGTTGAGGCTGCTGAGACTCCGCAGAGACTCGGGCGACGATTCCCCCAGACACGACGAAGAGGCCGACGAGGAGGAAGAGGAGGATATCGGGAAAGCGTTGCCGTTGTGGTCGCCCTGACGATGCAGCGACAGCCTCATGCTCGACCCCGATTTGGCGGGGCGCACGGGGACGCGCCCCGCCTGCTGGGAAATGCTCATTCTGAGACGGGAAGAAGGGGTTGTCCAAGTGGGAGGTCAGATAGCCATGGGTTTTGGGTGTTTTTCTTGATCTTGCCGTGAAGTTTCAAGTCTTAAAGGTGTACAGATGCTAGAAATTAAGATGTTTTATTGAGCTAGAGTGTTTATTTATTTAAATGTTCACTTGTAGTTGCTTTTTATTATGTACAAGTCCAATCCGGTCCCTCTCAACGCAAAAGTAAAGCTTTGAATAGTGTCATTTATAGTCCTAGAAGAGACTTGAAATTAGACCCAGTTCTAAGCATTTCTTCCCAATGTTCTTGGATTTCCAAACAGTCCATGTGATTCCGTCTTTTTCTTTTCAAGTCCAATTCGTTCACTCTCAAGGCAAAACTAAAGATTCGAAATTTGCCATTTACTGAGTCTCTTAGAAATCATAAGGACTTGAAGGGACTTGAGCATTTCTTTCCAATGTTCTTGGATTTTTAAGCCGTCAATGGACTGGAATCGCGTACAACTTGATGCCTACGTGGGAACTCCGTTAGGAATAGATTTCTTGTGTTTTTCGTGATCTTTTTTCGTGAACTGGATAGAGTTCTAATCTAAAGTATTAATCAAGTTGTTTATCGTACTCAAATTGGTTCGCTCTCGAGACTTAAACTAAAGCGTGGAGTTTAGTCGTTTGTAATGACTTTAGGAAACCGGAGGGACTTGAAGAGACTTCCGGCGCAGTTATGAGCATTTCTTCTCAAGAGTTCTTGAAATTCTGGAACTTAGAAATGGTTACAGGAACTTCTCGGCCACAGGTTTGAAATTGGGCCTCATCCCATCGCAGTATCTTGTAAAACGGCACTTCGGTCTTCGTTCTTTCTTGGTCAAAATGGTAAATCCATCCAAAAGAATCCACGTGAAGCTCCAAAGGTGATCGGAAATGGAAAAACCTGCAAAAAGAAAGAAAACGTGTGTTAGAAAAGCAGATTGACAACTTAAATATAAATTCATCCAGTTTCAAGAAAGTTTTTGAAGGAAATCTCCAACAATAAGATGTCCAAATGTTTTCCCTGATAATTATGTGACAGTGATTGGATTCACAAAGCTGCCATGTTATTCTTGTGGCTGAAAGTCCTTTCTACTGGACAACATCACACATGTTTTTGAATATAGTCTCCACTTTTGTGCTGACAAAGAAGACATTGATTTAGTTTCATATGGATTGGCCCAGGAATTAGTTACCAGCATACAATTTACAGCTGCCCTCCAGCTCAATTTTTAAATGCATTATTGTTGAGGTCCTTTTATTAGCCACAACAGTCTTCCATAACAGGAAGACTGTTATGGCTTTATTTGTTGGGTTCAAATTCTTCAGAAAAGGTTTTTTTTCCTTTAGTCCAGTGTCAGTCATTTTTGTTTTTTCTGTTTAGCCGACTCCCCACTGAAAGGTGGACCTTTCAGTTCCATCTCTGGAATTTTTGTGGACCAGGGTGGTAAGGATTCTTGTTTGTGTTCCTTCGAAATATCAACTAAAATCTATTCTAATAAAAAAGTGATCTCGAAATACATTAAATTAGCTTGAATTAAGTAGATTTGCCCTTGATTTGAGCGAGTGAGTAAAGTTATCTGCCAATGGACAGTGTTGGGGAGAATACTTTGAAATTGTATTCAGTTACAGAATACGGAATACTTGTCTTAAAATGTATTTTGTAACGTATTCAGTACTTTGCCCAATCAGTGTACTGTATTCTGAATACTTAGAATACTTTCACCTTGATTTACATTATATATTTTTTTAAATATGGTGAAAGATTAAAAATATGTAGCAACACTTTTACAACTGTTGTCTCTCTCTTCTTTCCTTCTCTCTGTCTCTCTCTCCATCCTCTCTCTTTCCTTTCTCTCTCCCTCTCTGTATTCCTTTGGTATTTGAAAAGTAACTGTATTTGAAATACCCTCAAATGAGAGAGTATCTGTACCTGAATACAGTCACCCAAAATGAGTATTCTGAAGTATTTTAAATACATGTATTTAGTTACTCTCCAACACTGCCAATGGAACAACTATGTGTGCACTTACAAGAAGGAAAAAACAACTCATTAAACACTTTTTTAAATGTGTTTCATTTTTCAAGGAAAATTGCTTGTTCAATTGGCTGATAGTTTTACTGACCTGCTCAAATCAAGAGCAAAACTACATTCTTCAAGATAATTTAACTTTTTGCAGCAAAGAAACTAATTTAAAATACATTGAACGTTTGAGCTGTAATCCTTTGTGTGTTCATAAATATTTGGGGTCCCTTTGAATGAACTATCACTCTGCTACATAATCAAATATTAATCATGAGGCTGGACATTTTTCTGAACCCACGGTTAAGGGTCAATGTTATTATTTGTTTACATAGATACTTTTTTTTCATTTAGTGAACATTTTAATATCTGAACAACATTTTGTCCGCACTGGAATAAGAATTTGAGGGGAAAAAAAGGCCTAAAAACAAGAAATAATCAACAGATTTCTTTTAACAACACAGTGTCTACAAGAGCCTGTGGAGCTGTGCACTGCTGCCCTCTATAGACCAAACCCAGAATTGCCCTAAAAGGACTTGAAAGAACAACAATGGCAGCAGAGGATCAGAGGAAGCGTTAAAGCAGAGTGGTACCTCCCGATCGGACACATGTGGGTCAGAGAGAAGAGAGGAGCTGCTATTTAAAGATAATTGAGGACACTGCTCCAAATGAGAAGTGGGACAATGGAGCCGGCAGGTCCCCACAGGTGGAGAGAGAGGAATGGAGAGTTTACATAATGACATCAGGCTTAGAGGAGAGGATCTCAAAACGATCAGGCCTTGGGGACCTACCATTTACCAACTGTGACATTCAGCAGCCCACTACATCATAATAAATATGAGCAGAAAGGTTAGAGGCCCAGCTTTGATGGAGAACATGCTTTCATTTAGTCATTTCTACAGCAGGGCTTGGCTGCAACTAACCATTATCTTGGTAATCAATTCATCGGCTGATTATTTTTATGAAATTGTATTCTTTTAATACATTTTTTTCCACTTGAAGCTAAAGTGACACTGTTTTAGGACGTCTTCTTTAGTTCTGTGCTCAATATGCGACAATAAGTGTATCATATCGAGGCACCTGAATAGTGTTACAGCCAATGATAAAATAAAAGAAAATGTATTTAATATCGTAGGCAAAGATTCTTCAGTCTTCATCTGTACTCTGTAGTTGAAGTGTAGGACGTTTCGATCTTAGTCCAAAGATCGTCATCAGCTTAATAACGACTTGAGCACGCTGTGGGTCTCTGAAGAGTAAACCAGAAGGAGGAGTTAACCTCTAAGTCCCTCCTCTCTTGGTGCTAAATGTAGGAAAACATCTTACACAGCAAAAAGTGATATCTTGATAAGTTAAATTTGCTTGAATTGAGAATATTTCATCATATTTTGAGTTATTTTGACTTGCCAAGTAACATTATCTACCAATGGAACAAGTATTATTGCACTTAAGATAAGAAAAAGCATACAATTTCAAGTAAATGTAGATTAATTATCCAAATTTTAGTGTAAGAATTTTTTTTTTTCTTATAGTAAGTGCAACAAAAGGCCAACTACTCTAAATTCAATCAAATTGAACTAATCAAGATATCACTTTTTACAGTGTAGCCTATTCATACTTAATATGGCTCGTTACCTCTGTATTGTCTGGACTACTGGGCGGAGCAGGGCCAAAGAGAAGTGTCAACAACCTTAGAACTTAGCCCAGGGTGAGACAATACAGAGGTAACGACGGACTTAGAGTTAACTCCTCCTTCTGGTTTACTCTCAAGAGACCCACAGTGTGCTCAAGTCGTTAAGCTGATGACGATCTTTGGACTAAGATCGAAACGTCCTACACTTCGCCTACAGAGTACAGATGAAGACTGAAGAATCTTTGCCTACGATGGACAACTCCTGTATGACGAGAACCTATGTATGTATGTATGTATGTATGTATGTATGTTATGATGGACACTGTTACTGTGCCAGGACACACTTCCATCAGGATATGCATCTTATCGTGAAGTCGTTGTCAATACCCAGCTCTAGTCCTCATAGAGTAATGTCTGTGGTCTCTTAAAGGGACTATACCTGATTGTTCATCATTTTTAAAGTTGCAAATAATGGAAGAGGAACCAGGTAAAATAAATGTATAGTTGTGGTCCAAGCACATTCCTAACTTATAAGCACATTTTGCAACTGGCAGGGTCACTTTTTTGGGTCATAGCCACAGAAATACAAGAAAACTAGCCTGCAAACCATGGAATTGACAATAAATGCTTTATATTTAGATGCACAGTATTATTTCCACATTTATTTGAGTTTGCAATATGCTAGAGGAGGAAAAACAAATTTCATTCTACTTCTAGGGAAAAAAATCAGGTATAGCCCCTTTAATCTAGTTTCACAATATGTGAACATGTTGGTCTTACCACTTTATACAAAAGAGATTAATAAATCATTCATAGACCATAGTTCATACATTTGCTGACACAAGCTTGTACATAAACTACAAACCCAAAACATGCACATTAGGTTAATCAGCCCACTGCTCCTGACAGATTGCCCCAGCGGCATCGAGGGATGGGTCAAATGCAGAGGACAAATTTCCCTACGGGGACAGTAAAGTTCACCTTAACCTGAAACACCTAACAGGAAAAAACAGTTGAAATTTGAACAAATATTTTCCATGTACAATAAAAACAATCTGAGCAGTCGACTGAAATAGCTCCAGCTCCTCCAGTTTCCTGTTGAATTAATAAGACTCTCTCCTGCTGCTGCTGTCCACCTCTGCTCCATAATGCATGAGGCTCAGAGAGAGAGGACTGTCCCGGGACAAGACCAAAGGAACAAACCAGAGAGACTTTACCCATAATCTCATGTTTAATACAAGGAATATCGATAAGGAGAGGATTAGGAAAGTTAGGGGAAGCACGGTAGCGCCGCGGGTAGTGTCAAGCATTGTCACTTTAGCTTCATGAGGTTAAAAACTTTCACACGCTTTTCACAGCCAAACAATGAATCAATTATCACAAAAATATTCCCCTGATTACTCAATTACCAAAATAATCATTAGGTGCAGCTCTAAGGAATACTGCATCTTGATTTAATTTGGATATCTTTTCACACGTTCGACCTACAGAATGTGACTGTCTTCAGCTTCCACTCCAGAGGTAGATATGTTAGAAACCTGATATTATAACCAACGAGCGGAGACAGTCACTGCATGAGGAGGCAAATGCGTTTTTCTCCAAATATCCTGCAGCAGAGATGCCAAAAACAGGCTAAATATAAACCTCTCTCAGCCTCAGTTTTCTGCCAGTTCAGGAAAATGGTCTACTCCACAGCAACAGCAGCAGCACGAACGAGACCGGCCACAATCGAGTTCATCTTAACTTTAAAAAGCAGCGTTATTTATTGTTTTATAAACCTGAACCATCTATTTAAGATAATTAATTATAAGAGTTTTAGACCTGGTTTATACAGAAGAGACACTGCAGGTCAAACTCAATGTTTAAAATGTATAGTTTTTGGTCCAGTTTTTTCTTAATATATAAATAAATTACCTGATCATTACAAAAAATTCAACATTTCTCCATAGAACTATGTGGGAAACTTCAATAATATTTTAGTAGCTCCTACAGACTCTACAGAACTTTCCAGCCTTGAACTAAACAATATTCTCAAGGTTTATTCAGAGGGATCTTTCAATATTTAATTCCTTGCCTGATTTATTGAATTTTGAACCCTAAACAAAACAAGGTGAATACATTTTTTTAACAGATATATTCACTAATAACTAAATCCCCTTTGAAGAAATCTTTGTAACTAATATATCAACAAAATAAAACCATAAACTTAAACCTGGCTCCATCCATTATTTAGATTTAATCTTCAGAAATACAGGCAATTTTGTCCATTTTTTAAAGCATAAAAAGTCTTAATTTTATATGAAAACATAAAATGACAGAAAACTCCCAATCCATTTTTTTCTCATATTTATGTCAGTAATATACAGCAACATTTCCAAATTGATATCACTCAATTCAATTTTTCGTCCCTATTCACCTGCAGTTAAAGACAGCCTAAAGGGGCGTGGCAGAGGCTTTCTCCACCCACACACCCAAAATTTAAAAAATCGCTGAAAAAGGGGCGTAGCTGGGTAACGCGTGAGTGTGTGGGCGGAGTCTGCGCTGGAGCAATAACAGCAAGTATATATGGAGAAGACTAAATTAACACTCAATAACTGATGCAAACAGATGATCTCTGCTAAATGCAACTAATCCAAATCTAACAACTAAACCTAAAACTACACTATGTAACCACAAAGTCATTGACACTAAATAGTTTTCTATTCAACAAAAAGCTGCTAAATATTCTAACTAAATGCTATGTTTATAAATGTCAAACCTGAAAATTGATAAAGATTCTCTCTCGCTCTTCCAGCTGCACTCACTAGGGGGCGTGTGCGAGACGCAGCATAATCGCTGAGTCAGCCAATAGTACTGTAATGCAGTGTTTCCCAACCAGGGGTACGGGGACCCTTGGGGGTACGCGAGAGCTTAGAAGGGGGTACTTGGAAGAATTTCAGATGCAAAATAAGATCAAATTGAATTGTATTTTTGATAATTATGTTCAAAGAAAAGCTGTTTAAAACATTTACCTGTAAAGAGTGAGAGTTTGAGAATATTTAGTCGCCTTTTTACTGATAAATGGGAGTTTTAGGCATTCACCTTCTAACTAAACATCAAAACCATGGAGGCAGGAGGTACTTGGAGTATAAATAAAAGGCCCAAGGGGTACACAAGACAAAAAAGGTTGGGAACCACTGCTGTAATGGATCATTCAAATTCAAATGTGCTATTCTCGTTTAACCTGAAGAGGGCGCCACACAGACGGTTTTAGGCACATAAGTAGTATTTTGAACAAGTTTACACTAAAATGTCAAAATAACGTCAGGGAAAAGTAACTATTAGACACTAGGGCTGTCAACAAATATATTCAAATATATATTCGAATAGTGGTTAAAAACAGAAATTCGAATGTGAAAATTAATATTCGAAAGTAAAAAAAACAAAAACACAGCAGCTGCGCAACTGGCTGCTTTGGTTTTTTGCAGCCGCGGGGCTGAAGTAAGGAGGGGGCAGCAGAGTGCACCGGGCAATAATGCGCTCCAGGTAGCCTACTCCTCGGTCTGTACCCGCTGCTGCTGAGGTTACAGAGAAAGTGATAAAATGGGACAATCAGGACTGATACTCAGCCAGTCTGGAGTACAGCAATACGTAAATTACATATGATAGTACACATTCCCCCGGCAGAGTATTGGCTACTACACAGAAACAATAATGAAAACAACAATCTGGGACACGATGTGGATAAGAAATGCTTTTGGTGGATTTTTCTCTTTATTCTCCAAGAATAAAGGAGCTCCAAGGAAAAAACCAGAGGAAAAGAAGTGGCTAAAAACTAACTATGAAGGTAAGATATGTGCTAATGTTATGCTAAGCAGCAGCTAAAGTT
>OMNZ01102870.1:0-12891 GCA_900303255.1 Lesueurigobius sanzi | reverse complement strand
CAAGCGGCCGAAATGAGCTTCCTCCGCAGGGTGGCTGGGCGCACCCTTAGAGATGGAGTGAGGAGCTCAGTCACCCAGGAGGAGCTTGGAACAGAGCCGCTACTCCTTCACGTCGAAAGGAGCCAGCTGAGGTGACTCGGGCATCTGTTTCGGATGCCTCCTGGTCGCCTCCCTCGAGAGGTGTTCCAGGCACTTCCCACTGGGAGGAGGCCCCAGGGAAGACCCAGGACACGCTGCAAAGACGATGTCTTTAAGCTGGGAATCCTCCAGGAAGAGCTGGAGGAGGTGTGTGCATCAAAAGTTCCACAATCCACCTTTAAAGTTTTGTAATGTCCGGACAGACTTGTGTATATCTACTATGTCTTTTGCTGCTAGCTTCTCCCAGAAACTAAATGACTAAACATGGATTGTAAGCGCCTCGATGTTGGTCGTATTAGGTGTGCCACGTGGTTATCTAATAATTATGTGAATAATTGTGAGTGGATACGCATGGGAAACACGGCTGACCATGCAATGGTCAGCCGTCGGGTCGTGCGTCACAGGTAAAATGTGACGCACGACTCGACAAAACATCATAAAAATTTTACTTTGGCATCAAAACTAAGAGGTTAACTGACAAACCTAGACAAAAAAATCTCAAAATTGTCCAATGCTTGAAAAATCCATGTTTTCACCTGCCATGTCTCGCCATAATTTACTCATTTTACTTCCCCAGATTTGAGATCATCTTCTTATCACATCGACGCCTATTTACAGCCATTACAACTGGACCAATACAACGGAGAACATTTCTCCTAACATTAGCTCAGCCTGTATCCGCGCAGTGTCCGATTTCAAATTCTCTCTTGGCTCTGAATCAAATTTATGGGAAAACCTCACAGTGTCGGTGCAACCATCTCTTCAATAAGTAATAAGGCTAAGCAGTGCCTGTGAAATGTGAGGTTGTAAAAACGATAGAAGAAATCCATAGTCCTGTCCACAATAACCTACTTAAGCCAGCAACAATCAAAACAGATGATGGGGGCAATTTTCAGAGCCTTCTTGAAACAGTGAACTTTTCCAGCGTATAAGCATTACGTCATCGCAAACGCTGATATCATGATTTAAAATACACACGTTAGAGATTCAAGAACGTATTTGAGCATTTCCAGCAGATAGAAAGACTCGCGATCCACTGGATATTGTTCGACCCACTTTTGTGTCCCCCTCCACCAGTTGAAACATATCCACTTCTCTCTGTAAATGATTTCTTCCTGTAAAGTTAGCTTGTCATAAGTCTGGTGGGGAGCAAAGAATGGTGCGAACAGTCCTAAACAAAGCCCAGGGTAAGGCAATAGGAAGGTAACGAGCAGTCACTGGGTGTGAATAGGTTTAAATGAAGACTGAAGAATCTTTGCCTACGATGGACAACTCCTGTACGACTGAGAACTTAAACAGACTCAAAGACATGAAACTAAAAAGACCCATTTCTCTCCAATATTGTTCACAAATCTATCAAAATCTGTGTTGGTGAGAACTTGTCCTTTGCCAAGAGAATCCCTCCCACCTCACAGGATCAGGCCGCATGAATATTGCACAGGTGTCTTGGGCTGTCTACAATAAATGACACACAGCACAGAGCCACAGATGTCACAAGTTTCGAGGGAGAGAGAACTGCTGATTGTAGTAGTAATGTCCTCGAGAAGTTGCCAGGTGTATTGATTATTAGTTTCTCTGACATAAGCCGACTCCAAAGGCACTTCGGAGAGTTCGGCTGTACATCCAACCGAGCCTCACAACTGCAGACCATGAGTGACCAGACCAGAGCAGGACCTCCACATTAGGGCTGGGCGATATGTTGATACAAATCAAATCGTGATCTGCTTTTCATGACGATCTGCTTTTTTGGAAACGTAGTCATATCATGATTCAGTGGTTTTTATGTTTAACGCAGCTCTGAGCTCAAATACTTTCTCTCCACTCACTGCCTCTACAATCAAGATTAAACCAGAACAAAACCAGGACAAAACTAGGTCTAAAATTGGACAATATCACAGACTGAATCTGGATTAAACTGGGACTAAACCAAGAAGTAAACCGGACTAAAGTAGAGACTGAAATCAAGGTCTAAACCAGCACCAAACTAAAAAGGACTAAACCCAGGACAGATTGAAACGATGATTACCCTGAACAAAACCAGGACTAAACCCAAGAACTCAATCAGTTGTAAACCAAGAGAAAACTGGGTCTAAATCAGTTGTAAACCTGGACAATAACCAGGATTAAACCAGGAGGGAAACATGTCAAAACTATGCCAGGCCTGAAACTCGGAATAAAACAGGTCTTAACCAAGACTAAACCACATCTACACCAGGCCTAAAACCAAGAAGAAGCAGATGGTTTAAGCCGCCTTTATAAAAGACGACACATGAATTGTGAAAAAATTCAACACATGATTATCACGATTTTCTTTAGTGTTTTAAACTAAAGAAAATCGTGGCCATATCGCCCAGCCCGACTCCACATCCAACATGTTCGCCTCCGAGATCGTCTGAAAGCAGCCGCCTCGACAGCTGCTGCAACAATCGCTCTGAATAACCAAAGAACAAACAGTTAGGAAGTGTTTAAGGTAAGCTCATCTGCTCGTTGTCCTCATGGGAGTCCAGACCTGACGGCACCTCGGCGTCACTACCCACTTGAATGTACTATTGCTCACATTCGTTGGGATCCATCCAGATGAACACCGATGAATCCAGGTTTGTGCTGTTCAGGGGAGATGGCAGACAGCGTGTGTGGCGCATTGTGGGCCATGAATGGTTATGGTATGGGTTATTGTTTGTTTGTTCATTTTTTGAGGCATTGTTTGATCAAAAAGAAAAAAAGATCTGCAGTACAATAGATCATTTTTGGTTGAAATATAACATAGTGGACCTTTTAAGCAAATTCAATTCAATTCAATTTATTTTGTATAGCCCAGAATCACAACAAAGTCACCTCGCAGGGCTTCACAGAAAATAGAAAGACAATTTTAGACAATTTTACAATATTAATAGTGCTGGGGAATCCCCTGTCCTTAGACCATCCTTCACGGCAAGGAAAAACTCCAAAAACCAATTGGGACAAAATGAAAAAACCTCGGGGAGATCACGGTGACGCCTCCCATGGTCCTTTCCATGATGGCCGCTCCCAAATGCACAGAACAGCATTGAGAATATAAAGGTTCAGTATAGCTTCTATATTCTAATCGTAGACAAAGATTCCTCAGTCATCATCTGTACTCTGTAATTGAAGTGTAGGACGTTTCGCTCTTCATCCAAAAAGCTTTGTCAGCGAATGAACAGAATTGACACGCTCATGGGTTCTTAACACGAAAACCAGTAGGAGATGTAAGTCTCTAAGTCCCACCTCTCTTGGTTCTAGGCTCGAGGTGGGGCATAGAGGTTTACTCGACGCAACGTTGGTTTTCGTCTTAAAAACCCACGAGCGTGTCAATTCTGTTCATTCGCTGACAAAGCTTTTTGGATGAAGAGCGAATCGTCCTACACTTCAGCTACAGAGATGAAGACTGGAGAATCTTTGCCTACGATGGACAACTCCTGTACGACTGACAACCTACACAGATATATATTCTAATGATTTCCCTGGTTCTACAGGGGGCAAAATGGTGCATTACAACCTCATTTAAAAATGTTTGCTCCTTCAATTTTAGTGAGACCACAATGTCACAATGAGAATCTCAATTTGCACCCCTTTGAAACTCCGATTCTCCCTCAGTCAGTTCGTTCTGGGTCCGGCGCCGATGTCTTCTATTCTAGTCTAATGAATTTGTGAAAAATTGGATCAACTTACAGTTACGGTGCTTACTATATGCAGTGGATGTTTAAAAGGTCACATAAATATTCTGGTTCTTCTTTCATCCAAATGATCGGGCTGAAATAAATAAATAACAGGAGCCTAATTTGTGCCAGCTGTGGATGTTGACCTGAAGACTTAACTTGAAATGAGTAAATGGGCTGCATGATTTTTTGGGAAAAACAAACTAATGCGATTCCAGTGAAACATTGGGACAACAGTTTCAACAATGTTCTATTTATTTTAAAAACAAATCTAATGTAATTTGTTTTGTTTATCAAGATGTGTCAAAGCAAAAGGCTAAATCAGGACCAAATCAAGGCTAAAATGAAACTAAACTTTTGCGCATGTATAAGAATTATAGGCACATTTTATTCCATGATTCTTTTAGGCTTAGAGGCTCAGGGTTTAGAGTTGTAAAAAAAATAAAAAAAATTGATGATCTCATTCAAATGGAAGACTTTAGTGATTGATTTTGCGATATAGTATACATTACTTCTCGCAATACTGCATCAGCTAATGTTGCAATATTAGAAATTGTGCAGCCCTTGTGTGAATTAATGAATTTTGTTTATATATTTTAAGTCTATACAACTTAAAAGTAAAATATAGCAACTTTATAATATAGGGGGAGATCGTAAAATCAAGATGTCAGGGTTCAATGATAAGTTGAAATATTTCCCAAACATGGGTTTTTAGTTTATAATTAGGATCCCCATTAGCTGTGCTTTACAACCAGCTCGTCTTCCTGGGGTCCTTGTTAAAAGCATATATGCACAAAATATTGTCAAGATAACAGATAAGATACAGTTCAGTTATTTGAACAGAAGGAAATACAATGAGTACAATATAAACTTGACATCATTCTGCATCCTTACAGACAGTCAACACCAATGTACCTCTTCAATTGTCCTTTAACAACAGACTTCTGGTATTTTAACCAGGTTTAATGGCAAGGCATTCCATTCCTTCATAGCTCTATAGACAAAAGTGCTTTTGAGAAAATTTGTATTTGCTTTGGGAATTAAAAACCATACTTCTGATGCATGTTCAGTGGTATAGCCATCTGCCATTTTTTTAAAACGTGTTTATTCAGGTTTATGCTGAAGAGGTAAGATGGTTCTTTTACGCACGCTTTACGCACGACCGTTTTGGCACTTTCCTCCATTACATCGACTTCTAAAACCTCTGAGAACGTTTACAGATTTGAGAGCAAAGTCTTACCTGTAGCGCTCCAACACCCGAGGCACCAGAGCAAACACAAAACACAAAGTTGCCTGATGGACGGCACAGTCATCCTTTCACTTTTGGTAAAAAAAAACACGCGTCCTGTTTGGTCCAAGTCGCGCACTTTGCGTCCCAGTTTGGTTTGATTCAGTTCAGTTCCGCGGCTGCTCTTCCTTCCCCTCTCCTGCGTGTCCTGCTCGTTTAAAAGCGCGCACAACTTTGGAGCGTCTCTCGGACATGTTCCCATCGTCCAATCCCCGCCCCCTCGGTCATCGATAGCCACGTGCCCGATTGCGCAAATGGCACACACACGCACGCACGCACGCACGCACGCACACACCGACACCGTTTAACCCCAGCGCGTGGCCAAACTCTGGTGCTGATTCTCCCCCGTGGTTCATCATCTCCACGCATTACGCACGTCCTATTATTACGATGCGGTATCGATCAGACACGCGTTATACGGACAAATCGTGCCATCGCAGCTTGTGTACGTTCAGTGCTGCTGTCAATGGTAAATCAATAGTAAAAGTGGCTTATGCGTGTGTCATCGACCGCTGACTGGACACAGGGGCAAACATTTTTTCACTGGCTGGACTGGTCTTCCCGTAAAGATGCGCTGTATAGGTCTGACTCACGTATAATGGTATCAAATCATGACTGAAACTTTGGAGGAAGTTGGCATCTTGTTTTTTTTATGTAGGTCTAATTAAAGTAACATTGCACTGTAAGAAAAAGTTACAAGTTTATGAGGGAGAAACAACTTTTTAATAATAAAAATTGACAAATGAGAACATAATTACACCTAAGTTGCGACAAGTGGATTGGTCCAGGAATAACGCAATCAGAAACAGGGCCGGCCTAAGCATTCACAGGGCCCTAAGCAGAATTATGTCATGGGGCCCAATTGCAACTTCAATTTACTTTCGGATATCCCCATAAAGAAGGCACAGTCAATTCCCCCACTCTTCATCCAGACTATGTTTGTAAAATAAAGTAGACTACACTGCAAAAAAAACGAAACAAACAGAAATTAGTCAAAATTTCTCAAATTAAGTGAATTTGCCATTGATTCCAGAAACTAGTTTGTCAAAATCTGCCAATGGGGTAAGTTTTTTATGAAATATCTTGTCACACTCAAAATTAGACACTTGACATAAGATTGTTGTTGATGTTATTTCTTAAGTTAAGTGTAAAAAAAAAACCTACCCCAAAGGCAGGTTACTTGAATTTAGCTGCTGAAATCAGGGACAAATTTACTACATTTGAGAAAGTTTTACTCACTTCTGTATATCAAGAGCTCATTTGCAAAAGAAGATATCTCCGTTTTGGATTTTTTTTCGTACTGTACTGTACAGGTGACAGCAGTAAAACTAAAGTTGAATCCATATGATATGAATATGAGATAATTATTATTTCTGATGCACAGCAATAGATCTGGTCATTAAAAACACTTCTGCACAAAGAGAAAATTACACACATTGAATTTTCAAAGGCACTTCTCTGTTTTTGCAAATTATCTCTTCATTTATTTTTGCTGGGTACTAGTTATTTTGAAGAGACATTTGAGGGAAATCCTACAGCACCTGAGTACAAATGTATGCACTATCAGGGGCCCCCTTGTGCTCTCGGGGCCCTAAGCAGCTGCATAGTCTGCTTATTAGACTGGGTCAGACCCTGATCAGCAATAAACATTAGAAATATACATTACCACAGTTACCATAGTTGCCGCCATGGATTTTTCAGCTGCCCTCCACCTCAACTCTGAACCTGAACTCTACGCCCTTTACAATGTTGTGATGTCCCGTGAACACTGCCTACATATATTGTTTATTTCAGTTTTTGCCACAACAAAGCTAAATGAAACGGGTGGGTGTAAGTTGTTTGAAATGAGGATCATAGCCCCATTCAATTTTACCTCAAAAGTGCAGAAAATCTCAGTCAATTTGAAATTGTAACCTCAAATATTTATTTTTCAAAAGTACCAATATTTTCCCAACTTACATTGTATTCAAAGATGTTATTCTCTGCTTCATGGAGCTTCTCCACATGAACAAAGCTTCCTTTGGCAGTGAAGTTAAATGATTTAAGGCTCTTTCAAACGTTGTCACTGAAGTTTACATATTTTCAGTTCCTTCTTTTCATTTTGTATTTAGTTGATAAAAGTATTTGGAGATTTTACTCATTTTAGCTTAATTAAATATTACTTTGACTAAAATTATGACAACATATTTTAGTAAACAAAATAAACACACTACTTTAAATTGTTGTTCTGTCTAATTAACAGCGGCGTCCTGTTGAACCACTGATCTAGATTTTCAAATATCACAATCCCAATAGATACACAGCCAGTGCCAGGTATCGGTCGTGCAGCGGATTTAAGGGCCATTTGGTCCCTAGGCCTTAGTCTGGTCTACAATATTCAATCTCAATTTGAGTAATGTTGACTTGCTAAGTTAAAAAAAAATCTGGAACTAATATACACTTTCTATGACAAGATTTTCATTCATTTCACATTACTTTTTGTAGCTTTTTTCAGAAAAATAACATGTACCATTGTACTTTTGAATTGTTTTATTTATAGGCCCTCATAGGCTTCTTCTTCTTCTTCTTCTTCTTCTTCTTCTTCTTCTTCTTCTTCTTCTTCTTCTTCTTCTTCTTCTTCTTCTTCTTCTTCTTCTCCTCATACTCAGTTGTTAAAGATAGAAGGGAAAAAAAATCAAAATGAATCCTTCATTTGAATAATTCTTCATCTATTCTCCTCGGCTCACACAGGTTAAGTACTATTTTAAATAAACATTTCATAAAATAATTGAAGTTGTTGTATAAAGCCAGGAGCTGTTTAAACAATGTGGCCGTATTCAAATGTGTGTGGGTAATATCCTCTTTAGCGCAGAGTGACGGAGGCGCTGTCTGAGTGAAGTGGCAGAGATAGAACAGGCAATAACCCGACGCTGTTGACTCTTGAACGCCTCGTAATCACAGCCCATCTTCTGTGATCCGACCAAACAAACAGGAAGATGGCCTTTAAATGGTGTTGAATGTGGATGTTTTTCTCTGCTCTATAAAGAAGTAACCACCTAAGGCACACAGTGCTACATTTAATGCAAGACACGGCAGGTGAAAACACACTTTCCATGTCCTTTTTTATATATTATTTTTGGCTAGTTTTTTCCCATAGAGCTGGGGTACCTGATTTCCCAGGTGTCCCAGGTTTGATTCCTGGGCCGGACAGGGCCTTTCTATGTGGAGGTTACATTTCCTCCTAGTTCTCCCTCTGTGTATGTCTCCACTACCACTAAAACATGTACAATAGGCTCAAGATGAATGAGAGTGTGTTTGTGAGTGCGAGTGTGGGACAACGCATGGAAATTACCCAAATGGCTACAATCTGAAGTGCCGTGTTTACATGCACGTGTCCCATGTGTCGAATCGATTAATCATTTCTGGGATATACAGACTAACACAAAGAAAGAATTACATTGACATTTTGTATTTTTTGTGAAAAACTATGTTGTCTATAAAGGCATGGGTTATAGGTAGCCTGGCTACATTACGATTCAGTCTGGGAACCACCCATTCATTTTCTGGTTTACAATTGTCAATAGCCGTTTATTGGGCTACGAATATCTATCATATGCATCTGCACGGAGCCCAGAGCCAATTGTATCAATTGTACCTAATGACGTATGAGCCTCAGCTAATCCAGTCTGTCCAATAGTACACATCATCATCCAGCTGTTCCTCCCCGTTCTGGGATTGGTCCCCAAATCCCTGTGAAGTTTCGACCTTGCTGTCAGATGTGCCATAGGCATAATGTAACTGATGAGTGTGTCATGTGTCATTTTATTTTCTGGAAGACACCAACTGGACTACAACATTTTCGTTGTCCCTGTTGCAATGACAATAAAGATTATTCAAATTCAAAAAGTAATCCAACTACTGATTACTCTCTAAAAGTAATCTTGTTACTTCTTTGATTACTTTATTTTTTAAGTAATCCGATTACTAATTACTAGTTACTTTGGTTTAAAAAAAAAAAAAGGATTGAACAAAAGCTGCTCAGAGCTTTGGAATAAACTTTATTGAAGTGTAAATCTTGCTTTGGCTGTAACTTGATTGAATAATGTTTCCCGCTGAACACAAAATGAAATCAAAAACTGTGTATTTCATAAACAGCAGCTGCGTTCGACTTTTGCTCAGGCCTTAATCTGAAAATTAATAATTAATCATTTTCAGCTCAGATTATTACAAAAAAGTAATTGAATCATTACTTGATAAAGTTATTGTGATCTTATTACCAGTTTAACAATTGTAATCCCATTACATTACTTCGTTGCTAAAAAAAAAAAAAAAAAGGTAATCTAATTATAGTAGTGGATTACTTAGTAATCCATTCCTCACTACCACTGGTTATAGGTGACTCAGAGGCTTCAAAAATAAATTGTTGATTATGTTTCCCAGTGGGGCCTGACATTTCCCCAGCGGTCTCCCATCCAAGTAATGACCAGGCTCTGGCCTGCTTAGCTTCAGAAATCTGACAGGATCAGGCAGAGCTAATATAAGGTGGTGGCTATAAGACAGTGTCAGTGCCCTCTGCTGGACAGGTGTGGAATTCTTTCCTTTAAAAAAAAAATTAAAAATTAGGCTCTACAAGCCGTGGGTCGGTTGAAATCCTCTTGCTGCTCTAAATCAGTGTTTCCCAACCAGGGGTTCGGGGACCCTTAGGGGTACACAAGATATTAGCAGGGGGTACTTGGATTAATTTCAGAAAAAAAATAAGATCACACAAATTGTATTTTTGGTTATTATAGTCCAAAAACATAACTGTAAAGAGTGAGTTTCAGTGTGTTTAGTTGTCTTTTTTAATTGATAATTAGGAGTTTTAGTCATTCACTTTCTCACTAATCAACAAAACCATCAAAGCAGAGGTTACTCGTAGAATAAGCGAAAGGCCCAAGGGGTACGCAAGACAAAAACGGTTGTGAACCACTGCTCCAAATCATACGTTTGAACTGGAAAGCACCTCTATAGCAGACGTCACTCTCTATCTATGCTGTAAAGCGCCACACCTGCCCACACACTCACCCCCAGCACGTCACCACAAAGCCTCCGAGACCGCATCATTCACGGATATTGGTTGTGGGGGAGTAAGGCTCTGGCACGCCCGTTTAGGCTCTCTTTAAGCTTCATTTAATATTTGTATGACTCTGTGGAACGCTGTTTAAAAGAAAAAAAAAAAAAATCAGTATCGGAGGAATTCCCTTTCTGTTTGTGTAAAAAACTTAATCGATTTGACTATTTAACTCCTCCATCTCGGCCACTTCTGCTGATGATTACAGGTCAATACATCAGAGTCAACCTCATCTTTAAAGCACTCCTCACTACAGCAGCACGCCTGACTTTTTAACCCTTTATATAGTATTGTCTGATCACATCTGTTCCAAATGTGGCTTTTAAGTGACTACTTGTACAACTCATTACGATGCATTCACTGTCACACTGTCACAGAGCGGCCATTGAAGTGTTTCATTAGATACTCTCCAGGCTCACTCTGTCAAAGGACCCCGAACGCATCACACTGTCCACTCCACCGCTGCTACGGTCGTTCATAATGGGGCAGCAGTCTGACTCATGGCGATGTATTTTCTCATAATCTGACGTGGGCAGTATTCAGGTACATGAGAAACTTTTTGAAAACTATACCCCTCTGTTCTGTTGTTCCATTCACTAATACATACAAGGTATTTGTAATATAAGTAGAACAGAAGTATCCGGGCGAATTTGTGTTATGCGGAAAAGTACCAATGGTGTTCTGGGTAGTCGGGAGAGTAGGGTGGACCGCTGGTAGAAGAAAATAATGTTAATTGATCATTTGTTTTTGTAGGTTCTCAGTCGTACAGGAGTTGTCCATCGTAGGCAAAAAAATCTTCAGTCTTCATCTGTACACTGTAGTTGAAGTGTAGGACGTTTCGATCTTACTCCAAAGATCGTCATCAGCTACTAAAGACTTGAGCACACTGTGGGTCTCTTAAGAGTAAACCAGAAGGAGGAGTTAACCTCTGAGTCCCTCCTCTCTTGGTGCTAAAAGTAGGAGGTTAACTCCTCCTACACTTCAACTACAGAGTACAGGTGAAGACTGAAGAATTTTTGCATACAATGTTAATTGATAATGCTCTCTATAGGTTGTAACTGGGCTGCAGCAGAAGCCTGGCGACACTAATAACGCAACACAATCCTTTTTTTTTTTATCATGTACATGTAAATCTGTCAAATAATGAGAGAGGTATTTAGTTTTAGTAGCTCAAGTTGGTACAGTCCAGACACTGGAGACAGCGGAGAGGTGTCTGCATGAAGTGAGAAGTAGACAGTCAAACAGAAAGTGGGCAGGTGGTTGGAACAACGTTAGGGCTCGTTCCGAAACCAATTCCTCCTTCCTTCCCCTACTTCAAATAAGTGGGGGGCACCTGAGTGAAGGCACCTTCATATGTTCCTTCTGAAGAGTGCTTGAAGCTGTGGCTTTCAGAGAATGTACAATGTAGTGGGTGTTAAGACAAACAGATGAAAAGCCTGTGTCCAATAATGACTTAATGAGTGGCCAAGTTTCAGAACAAGCCCAGTGGTAAGTGCTCGTGCTTCACAGCTAGAAGATCCCGGGTTCAATCCCCGAGCTCGACGGGGCCTGTGGTGTTTGCATGTTCTCTCCCCATGTCTACCTAGGTTTCCTCCGGGTGCTCAATTTCCCCTGCATACATGTACAATACTGTAGATCAGGATGAATGAGAGTGTGTTTGTGAGTACGAGTGTGGGACAACAAATGGAAATTATGGCTACAATCCAGAGTGGTGTGTTTACATGCATGTGTCTCATGTACTATAAGTTTATTAACATGCACTGTCCCAACCAAATAAATAAATACAACAAATTTTGTGGGTTAATTAGTCCATTGTTAATGGTAAACGGTCTCAAATTATTTAGCGGTTTTCCACCTATAATAGATACTCAAAGCACTTTCCAGCAAAGAACCACTCTCCCATTCAACACTCTCACTCACAACCCGCAGACGTTGAGGCGAGGTGGATGAAGTGTCTTGCCCAAGGACACAACGGCACTGAGCACCTGCGGGAGCCGGGATTTGAACCCCCTCTAGCATCTGCGCCGCTGTCGCCCCATAGTCTCTGTCTGGCCCTGCCGTGTTGCCGTACAGGTGGTGAATTTGGGCATGATCTATAGCATGTATTTAAAGCCCCTGTACCCAATGTTTTTACTAGTACTGAAATTAAATCTGTTTTGTCCTTCAGTATATTGAATATGCAGTGCTTTGTAAAAAGGTATAGTGCCCAAAACCTGAAATTTTGCCTGCAGTGTCTCCCCTTAACCTCTTAAGCCCGTGGCTGTTTTTTCCGAATTTGGTCTACATATACTCTGGTATACACTCTGGTATACATATACTTTGAAGGCTTTAACAGCTTGTAAAATGTCTACAATGTTCATATTGCTCTCATATGATATGAATGTCTATGGGGATACTGTAGATGTGAACATTTTCAAGAAAATCATAGTCTAGGCAGAATCCCATTGTAATAAATAGGTCATAATTTGGCACTTTTTGGCCAAAAATTCTAATTTGTAATATTTCAATGACATTGAACATTTTTGATGCTTTTTATATATTGGGTCATAAGATACAGTTTTTCCAAGAAAAAAAAAATACACTTTTTACACATTTTAAAAAATAGATTAAAATTAAAAAGGATTGTCTCTAAAAGTGGCAAGTCCCCAAAAACGGGGACGTTAGGGCTTAAAAGGTTAAAATATTTTAAAACATGAACG
>OMNZ01102843.1:0-13447 GCA_900303255.1 Lesueurigobius sanzi | reverse complement strand
ACGATCTGCTTTTTTGGGAACATCGTCATATCGTGATTCAGTGGTTTTTATGTTTAACGCAACTCTGAGTTCGCTGCTTCTACTGTCAGGATTAAAGCGGGACTAAACCAGGAGAAAACTAGGTCTAAACCAGGTCTAAAATCGGACAATATCACAGACTGAATCTGGATTAAACCAGGACTAAACCATGAGGGAGGCATATCAAACAAGATTGTTTGGCCATACGCCTAGCCCTACAGAGACCCTGTAAACATTTGATCCTGAAGCATCATAGACGCCACTGTGTTGGAAAGTAAAGGAGCCACGCTGCGCCCACACAGCCACTGGGTCACTAGAAGGTCAAATATGCACAAATATCAGGAATTTTACCTGGAAGATAAATTACATTTGTTCTGTCCTCTTGTAGTAAATTGTAAACTCGGATATTTGTGGACATAATACTGGGCATCTGAATATAAAGCTTTTAAAAAAAAAAATCAATTTCATGAGTTTGCAGGCTACATTTCTGGCATTTCTGTGACAGTGATCCTAAAAAGTGACTCCGCAAGCTGTGAAATTTGCTTATAAACCTATCGCTATGAAGAAATGGAATTTTAGAATTGTGTAAGGAAAGACCACAACTATCAATTTAATTTACTCGCTCCCGCTTTCATTGTTTGTAATGAAAAAAAACAGGTATAGTGCCTTTAAGTAACAACAATTAAATTGAGACAAAAAAGTCCATGGCAAGAAAAAATATGATTGTCCCATTGGCAATCTTAAAATTTAATTAATTTAATTTAAATTAATTTGTGTATCTACCCACAATCAGCACATTCTTTTACTTCCAGCACTTTTAAGTCATTTTCTTATTTGAGACAATTATCTTTTTCCAGTGTTTATGTGTGAATGTTTCAAAATTATCTTGGGGGCCAAAGGTTGTCTGATAGAGGGCCGGATTTAGCGAACTTTTGATTGGTGCATGTTAAAATTTGAACATGGCTTCTGTCTGAAAAGTGGCACCTTAGCTTAACCTCTGTATACGTCTATGGTTCTATTTTAGTATTGCTTTGGGGTTTTGGCTCTACGGCTCGTTCATTTTGTCACAACCTTGTCAGCATTTATATAGACTTCATTTTACACAAGTCATTATCCCTGACAGCTGATGATGACAGTTTTATTTTTATCTGCCCCCTAGACACAGACCTGTGCTTGAAAAGTGTTACGACATAGATCACGTAATGAAGGTATGACTTGCATTTTAAACCAGCAGAATAGATCTTTACTAAATTGAGAAGCCGATGCATTCACGATCTCCCTCTCAGGCGAAGACCATTCGGGAATTTGACGAGAGGTTCACGTCCATAATGTTTGGCTACCCCACTAATGACGACTACTACAGAGATGCGAGTCCTATCCACAGGCTGAAGTCGGTGCAGGTGCCGCTGCTCTGCCTCAACGCTGCTGATGATGTCTTCTCCCCGAGTCACGGTGAGTCCTGGCTTCATTCAACAGTGACAGAGCAGAACATGTGTGTCTGGACTCTGCAGCCCGGCACAGCTAGGCCCCTCAGTGTAAGGCTATGTATCAATTTGTATTATTTAGACCAAAATATTCAAACTGTGCTGGCTGTTTCAGGTTTTCTTCAAAAGGGAAAATACCTTTTTGCCACGCTGCTGGATGTGGAAATTAAAATGACAGCTGCCTCTCTTGTTCTGAACAAAAATGAGGCATATTATTATAAGTCATTGAATAAATTGTGGCCTTAAATTTGGTGAGCGTCAAGCTCCACCAATCACAATCCTCCATGGGATTGACGAGCATGATGGGTAATGTAGTTCGACATTGAAATGGCGCCGGTTTTTCGAAAACAAGATTGAGTTTATGCATACTTTTGTCATCTACATGTGACTATAAGATCGCTTTATCACCACGTAGCTAGTTAGAACCCAAGAAAATGTATTTTCGAAGTTACAGACTTTTTTCGATATCCCAATGACAAAAATGAATGGGAATCTTACTTCCGGCAGAAGAGCGGGGCTTGTAGTGATGAGCTGGTGGGCGGGACTGTGATGCTCCATTGGGTGAAACGCCCGTTGGTACCCACCTACCCTACTTTTAACAAATCCAGTCGGGAGAAAAGCACAAACGTCTCTTTGCTCCCTTTTCAAAGCAGAAATATTAGACATTTCAGCTAAAAAATCAGAGTCAATTGCGGCATCAAAAAGTAAGTCCATGTTTGTTATTCTTCGGCGTTTGGTGCAACATCATACCACCATGTCCCGCCTTAAACCCTGATGCAGGCACGTCATTGGTCCACACAAATGGATGAGTCCAGCTGAGCGTAAGTGACTGGACTTTTTCAAGATGTATTTTCCCGAGTTTGTGAAATCACAAACCTTGCGGGAATATATCTTGTAGTGCAAGGTTACACTTCCCTTGAATTGGTTTTTGGTAAAAAATCCATAGGTCTGTTGTGTTTGTGGCTTAAGGAATATTGCATCTGGACATTACAATGGCATTATAAAACATAAAAATCATAATATATTTTGTGTAGAGTATATTGCCCTTAAGAAATCTCAAAGTGCCTCAACAGGTACTAAAATCACACTTAGAAACAAATGCACATTAGCAAATTGCTGTACCCTGAAAAAAATACATAATTAGTATTTGCAGGTTAATGTTTTAACATCCAGGTCAAAATGCAAATGTTAAGATACAATCTTTGTCAACTGGACAGATTTTAGATTTGAAGTAACTTGAAGTAACATTTCAATAGACCTCTAACTGCTGAAGGTCACACCTGTGTCAGTGTTTCAAGATTTTCTTGCTGTCTTTTCCCAGTCTCATACCAATTTTAGGCTGTCTCTGTCCAAATGATTTACCAGTCGATTCTAGTCTCAACTCCTAGCTGATCACGATAGTTAGATGTTCTAGAGTTACATCAAATCTAAAACCTGTCCAGTTGACAAAGATTGTATCTTAACATAGAACTGGTCATTTGAAAAGCCAGACTAAGCAAAACTAGTCTCTCTAAAATCTGTTGTGTGTTGCAGCCATCCCGGTGGAGGCGGTGAAGCAGAATCCTAACCTGGCGATGCTCATCACGTGTCACGGCGGCCATATTGGTTTCCTGGAAGGGCTGTGGCCGCGGCGGAGCACTTACATGGACCGAGTTTTTAAACAGTTCGCGAAGGCCGTCATCGAAGAGGGCAGCCGCCTCCAGGACCTCTCCTGATGCCACCTCATCCTCTAGTTTTATTCCTATTTTAAACTTTGACATTGCATTCCTCTGTGTCACGGCGTATTACTATGGGCTCACTTTTATTTGGTCTTTCACCGTGGCGTTGCGTAGCCTCACTGTCTCATATCACCTTACCATATCCTATAATGCATCACTCTCAATCTAATCACTGACCTTGTGCTGAGTGGGCTCCATTAAATTAATGCCTCCTGTATTTTGACCCTAACAGGACTCTGTACTTACACTATTTGCTTTTCTTACTTTTCTTGCCTTCCTCCATCATTCCGTCCTGTTTTTTCAAGCCTCAAGCAAATAATATATTATTATTTGAAAGGCACAAAATGTAGAATATGAGGTTTGTGATTATCAACCCACATTTGAAAAAATAATTGGGTTGGTGTCTTATTTACTCTAGTTATATTAAAGTTTAAAGTCATACTGCGGACCATTTTGCTCTACCCTTGTAACAGAAATACATTCAAGTATTTCTTTTCATTATAGCTGTTTTAATTGACAAAAATACATGCAACTTTGCCGGGACATCACCACCTTTTCCCCAGGGAGATGTTGCTGCTTTGCTTTGACTGAGGTTTAAACACATTAGATATCTTCCAATTGCTTTTGATAACCCACTGCCTTAATAGCATTGTTAGCAGATTATTGTTTGTATTTTGAGTTTTACAACAAACAACAGCCAACAGTATGACCTGGAATGTTCCGCAGTGTGGCTCTAAAAACATTTCAATCAGATGAATGTTTGCGTTAGTTAGATTAGTTAGCAAACATACATTTTGTCATATTACTACTTTGTTTTGCGTTCTGTAAAACCACAGAGGGGAGCAACGAAAAAGGTCCAATACGAAGCAATATTGAAATATGAGAAGCTGCAAAATTCCTCACAGTTACAGGCAAACTACTACAATTTTGGAAGTCACTACAGTATGAACTAGTGATGGGATTTTTTGGCTCTTTACAGGGAGCCGAGTCTTTGGGATCCATTGATTTCAAAGAGCCGTTCAAAAGACTGGTTTCTTTTTTATATTGTTTTCTTTTTTATTAACTAATAATTTAAAATAACCAGGTCTAAACCAGGACTAAAAGTGGACAGAACCAAGTCTAAAACTGGGCTAAATTAGGACTGACTGAAACTAACGGGAAGAAATCAGGTCTGCATCAGGAGTAGACCAGGGCTAAACCGAGACTAAAACTGAGCTAAACTAGTGATAAACTAGAACTAAACAGGGTCTTAATCAAGTCTAAAACAGGACAAAAACTGGACTAGACCAGAGCTAAGTCGGGGGTTAAACCAGATGAAACCAAATGATGACTTGTATTCCTTAAAAAAAACGTGTTTGTGAATCAAATTCTGTGCCACAGTTAAGGAACAAAGGCCACATCTGTCTGACAAATCATTTCTGTCGCCTTCTGTGCAGTTGTGCTGATCCTTGAGTCAATTTAGGGTAATCTACGTCAAATTGACAGAAAAAAGATCCAGCTCTTTTCACAATCGAGATCCGGTTCGAACCGTTCACCGCAAAGAGCCATTCAAAAGAGCCGATTCGGTCATGAACATCACATCACTACTATGAACGGCTAAACAGTTCATCTTGAAGTCCAAACATGCAAATTTCCTGCTAATTTTAGCCCATTTTAAAACATGAACTGTCTGTGAATCTTCCGCAGCAGCAAATCTCTTCATTTGCTTCCCTTCTATATCAGTCAAATATATAAAACACTTAAAATATTATTTTTCAGAGATTTCTTTTTCCCCCATTCATCTCTGGTGTCACCTAAAAGGGGGCGTTAACCTTTTCGTTGCTCCCCTCTATCCTGTCTATCTAATTTATTCCGCTGCTTGTCCTTGTCACTGTATGCACCTTTTCACCTTATAAATGCACCAATTAGGGTCTATAAATATATAACATTCATTTATGACTTGAGAATGTGAAATTGCACTATTTTAGTTGATAAATTATTGTCTCGCCCCTTCATTTTGTTGGTATGAAAGTGTCCCGAACGCTGAAGAAAGCAAGGACTGACAAAGCTTACAGTCACACACATCCAGATTTTGTCTTTTTTTTTGGTCATCTTTATGAAAATCCCATTGCGATTGCTAGTTTCTAAGTTGGTTGCCATCAGCTGGAGGCAGGAAGTGAGCAAGAGAAATAAGATTAAACTAAAACTAGCGATTATAAGTGTAAAACTACAAGTAAAAAATGTGGTCCTGTTGTGGCTTAAGCTGCAAGAACAAGAGGAATTACATTTGAGACGATGAAATAAGGTTTTATCTGATATTGCCAAGACATTTAGACATTTGTTTATCGTTACTATGACAACAGCTATAATGGATATAGATAGGGATCCAGCTTTCCGCCTCCAGCTGAGCCCAGGTAGTGGGCTTAGCTGCTGTGAATTCCTTTCCTTTGCTGCTTTTCACATCGTCAGCGGTGCTTTTAATGCAAAACTAAGCGGCTGCAGCCTGGATTTGTCCTACCTTGCTGTGTTGTGACTGCCGGAAACCATGGCAACCAACTTTCAATTCAGAAACTGGCAATTTAAAAGCCTTTTTTTTCCCCGAGAGTCCAGACCTAGTCACGCAGTCAGCCATTGAAATTATTTAAAATCAGGATTTGGAAGTTATGCCAGTAGTTGAAGTCTAAAGGTGACTTCTGCTCAGTACGTTCAGAATGCAATATTAAAGTATTTATTAATGAAGTATTTAATGTGTTTTTGTACACTGTGTAGAAAGCCACGTTTGTCACAATCAAAACAAAAGATATTTTTCTCTCTGGATTTGCCACAGATTTAAATTTCCTGTCCAATTTCTGCTGTAGTCATGCACTAGTCCTGGTCTTAAGTCCTGCTGTGGACTTAACCCTAGTTTAGTCCTGGGATGGTCATTGAAAAGCCAAATGCTGTCTGAGAGATGGTATGGCATTATTATTATTCATTTTTCTTGGTTGTATTTTTGAAAATATCGAGAACAATTCCCAACAAAAATGCATTTAACCTTGGATTGAACTAAATAATCGTCCTTTTTCTACATTATTCTGATGTATTAATGTTTTCTTTGTGAGAACGCCGACACTTTCTTCCAAATGTGAAACCTGAGGATGCCAGATAAGCTGCATGAATGAAGGCATAAAAAACTGTGCGGGAGGGAGGTAATTAGATTTGACTCCAATTCTTTATTGTATTATTATTGAACTTATCTGCTGTCTCACCTAATTCACTTTTGCCAACAATGATCCAGTGACTGACTGAGTGGGCAATAAGGAAACGGGCAGAATGGGCCGTTCTGTTGCGTTCAAGTCACGAGAATTCTTTTGTAGAGTTTTCCTTTTAAGTCTAATATTGTCGTTTTCATATCATATCAGGGCGATTAATCATTAAATTAAAAATGAAAGAGCCTAGAGTTTAATATTGAGGTGGAGGGCAGATGTAAAGTTTGTATGATAACTGTCAAAATTTGGATTTCTCATCCTAGTTTATCGCTGATTTGTGTGTAATCCCTGGGACAATCCACATGAGACGGCACTAAAGAAAGGGACTTAGGTGTTTCAGCTCAAATAAATGATAAAAACACTAAAAGAAATGGAATAAATGACTATTAATCTGTTACAACAAATCTAAAAATCAAGATTGATTTCAGAATATTAGTTTTGTTTAGAGCAGTTCAGACAAATAAGATGAATTTGGGTCCTTTAAACTTATCTAGATATTTACTTTTTTGTGTAGATGACATACAATTTAGTGTAGGTATTGAAAAAAAAGTATCATTCAGGTATCGGTATCGTAAACCAAGTAGCATTAAAGTACTAGTATCGGGAAAAAAATGAACGGTACCCAGCCCTATATGAACTAAGGCAGGGGTCTCCAACCTTCTTTACCTTGCGAGCTACTTTTGCGTAACAAAAATGGCAGCGAGCTTCTCATATTTCAAAGAAACACGTGTAACTAAACCTGTAGGACTGCCTACAGGATCATTCAACCCAATAAAAGAAAATGACAGCAGTTTCTGCTTTATACTTTGCTATGTTTGGAGATATTTTGCTGAGAACAACAAAAATGCATCTAAAATGTGACTAATCAAGTGTATGTTGGAGATCCCTGATCTAAGGTTTCATTATTCTCTCATAAAGGTATCCAAAAGTGGAGACAATATTCAAAAACGTGTGTGTGATGTTGGGTAGTAGAAAGGACTTTCAGCCATAAGAATAACATGGCAGCTTTGTGAATCCAATCACTGAATGATCAGGGAAAACATTTGGACATTTTCTTTTTGGAAATTTCTTTTATAAACTGATTCTCTCCCATTACATAGAGTTGAATTGGCACCATGCCCTCCTACTGAAATAAAACGTGAACCAGAAAATCCCCATTGTAGTGGACAGGTGGGAGACAACCACATGAGTTGCCCCGTGCCCCAAGTCCATAAGGCCCAGGAGGAGCTCATTTTCTATTAAAAACAATGTGGTTCTTGCCCCCGGCTCAAGCGAGTCTGTTGACGGCCCTGTTATCTAGAGCAGGGGTTCCCAAACTTTTTTGGCCACGACAACCAAATTGAACATCTGAGCAACTCGGGACCCCCACTGTAAAAAGTAACTTCCTCTTGTAACTATTTCAAGCGGAAAACATTAAAAATATATGTATTATTGCATTTGTATTGTTATTTGGCCCCAATTCATAAATATATGTTGTCCTACACTAAATATTACATTAACAAATACTGTTATTTTGTCTTTCTATTTTATCTTGAATTCATCTGGGGACCCCCAAGTTAGGGCCTCCCCCACTTTGGGAACCACTGATCTAGAGCCGTGTTTCCCAACCAGGGGTACGCTTGGCAGGGGGTACTTGGAATCATTTCAGATTAAAAAATGAATTGTATTTTTGATTATTATGTTCAAAGAAGCAATTTGAGAGAACTTGAGAGTATTTAGCGTCTTTTAATTGACGAGTTTCAGTCATTCAATTTCTAACTACCCAACTAACTAACAAAACCATCGTTGCAGGGGGTGCTTGGGTATAAATGAAAAGCCAAAGGGGTAACCAAGACAATAAAGGTTGGACACCAGTGATCTAGAGTACACTTCATTTAATGGGGGAAAAGCCATAAAAGTGTGATCAGAGAAAACATTTGAGAGCTTTCTGTTTGGAGATTTCTTTTTAAACTATGCTAATTTCATACATTAAAAAAAAAACCTGGCCTCCATCTAGAAATTGTAACATCAAAGAACATGAACTCGCCAGAAAGATTGCACCAGACAGCTGTATTGTGTTCTCCAATACTGATTTCAGCAGCATGTGTCTCATTGTTATCAACATGTTTTTGTCGTCGAGCACAAATGTCATGTATCTGATCAGTTTTGGACGCTGCATTTGTCTTTCGGAAAAAGGACATGTTGAAAAAAGCAACATGTTTAAATACAATGTTAACAAAGATATCAAACACCACGTATGCTGGTATATGCACATGAGTGTAATATGCTGTAATAATAAAGAGGTATTAGTTGATTTCTGTGTTGTCAATAGTTTGTACGGGTATTCCAAACAGTTTCTTCTTCTAATATGGATATTTAATCTGTTCACCATGTGCCCTGGCAGAACTAAAACCCTGGTCCAAAGTCACCCAATTAGTTTTGAATGTATCATGGTAAAGGCAACTGTAGTAGGCCTATATAAAGTTGGGCTGAGTCAACCTGCTTTACAAACAGGAGGCAGGCAAAACTACACAGCAACCATTATATATGAAGTGTTAAGCCTCTATATATATGACACAAAAAAGAACACACAATGTGATACTTTTGCTGTATATTACTGCAAGTTTGTCATTTTATGTGCTCATTTATTTAAAAATTGAATTTAATGAGTAAAAATTGCCAGTATTTTCAGCAACAAAATCTAAATGGATAAAGCCAGGTTTAAATGTATGGTTTTATTTTGTCTGTATATTAGTTACAAAGATTTGTTCAGAGGGGATTCAGAATATTTGGTTTAGTTTTTTTTTAAAGCGAATGAATCTGTAAATAAATCAATAAATCAGACTAGGAATTAAATATTTAAAAAATCCCTCTGGATTTCGAAATATTAAGAACAAGACTAGACAGTTTGGAGTCTGTAGGTGCCACTGAAGTGGAGATGATGTCGCCACAAAGTTAGAAAAGGGCATTTTGGAGAAAATTTTCATCTACGTTACAATTTCCCCATACATATGTTTAGCCTAGGCCTATATGTTAAGAGACCAAACCACCCAATCTGAAAACTGAAGCAGTGTTGCCCTAAGCTGCTAAAGAATAGAAAATATTTGAACCAAAATACAACCAGCAACACTTTTTCCAGGGAGGGACCAGATCTAACTGCCATTATATATATTTATATAATAAACTCTGCCAATTTTGAGAGAAAACTTTTTTGTTTTACTACAAAGCAGATCCTATTTTCTTATACTTTCAATGTCAGTCCCAAAGTCCTTTAATTTTTTTATTGCATGTTCTGCTTCTGGTAAACATGTAAAAGAGGAGGAATACAATTAAAAATGTGTAATTTCTCAAAGGCAAACATACTAAATTGGGGGTGTTTGACTGCCATCTAGTGGTGTAGTGGTGTAGTAGCACCTTGCTGTACCGCAAATACTGCATCTTGACAAGTTTGGTCGCATTAACAATTACCGTTTTGACTACTTCACTCTCCTGACCTCACCACAGGAGTTTAAATTCAAGGTTCCAGCCAATGGGACCTAAAAAAAAGGAAAAGGAAAAGTAGCCTATACTGTCCACCTTATTCAAGAAGTTGCAATGGGGGCCGCCATATTGTTTCTATGGTCAAACTGCAGGTCTGACTTGAGCCGATATCGGTTTTCATTTATTTGTGCAACATGTACAAACCACTGTAAATATATCCATCAGCTTGGGTCCTTAGAGTTCCTCACAGCCAATTAGAGTGACAAGTGATAGCTAAATAATTTTAGGTGACTTTTCATGTCGTCCTGCCACTGAAACTAAACCCGAGCCAAACTTATTTACTGAGCTTTTTTTTTGCAAGTTTTTGTTCATTCATTTTATTTTCACTCACAATGTAAATCCCAGTTGACAGGAAGTGCTAATAAAAACAGGAAATACTTTAACAAAAGTGGGCGGGGCTGAATATATATATATTTTTAAGTTTTTTTAAGTTTAACTTTTTAAGTCTGCTCCATACAATGTAGAAGGGAAGCCCAAGCACCAATTCATGAGATTTCACTGCCCCACATTAGGAACAAGTTTTAATCACTTTAGCACAACTCCGCTCGTCTATCGTTTTGCACTCTGCAGTTCGTTAATTTTTCTTTACAGTTCAATTAAATGCAGTGTCCCACATTTGGACAATGACCCAGAGACTTTTGAAATAAGAACCTGTACAGCACTACCAGGACAAACAAAATGTTTAAAAATACGCTTTATTAAAATGTACTGCACACGCTTTAAAAAATCTTAAAATTCTTGTGACTGCACATCTTTGGCCACACTGTCGTCGTCTCTGCTGGACGCCTTGGTCTTCTTGGGGAGCAGACTGGCTTGGATGTTTGGGATGACCCCTCCTTCTGAGAAGGTGACCCCGGACAGCAGCTTGTTGAGCTCCTCGTCGTTACGCACGGCCAGGAGGATGTGGCGAGGAGCGATTCGCGCCTTTTTGTTGTCACGGGCCGCGTTTCCTGCCAGCTCCAGGATTTCTGCGCAGAGGTACTCCAGGATCGCAGCGAGGTACACGGACGCCCCGCTGCCAACCCTCTGCGCAAAGTTGCCCTTTCGGAGCAGCCGGTGGAGACGGCCCACGGGGAACGTGACTCCGGCTCGTACGGACCGTGACACCGAGGTTTTGGTCTTGGACGCAGCTGAGGCTTTCTTTCCACGTCCGGACATCTTTAGTCTAGAGGAAACAAGGGGCTCAATTAGGCTACGTCAAGAAAATTGTCCCGGTAGAAACATAGACCTGTGTGAAGTTGTGTGATTCACTCCAAAACTCATTTGTTTGTGCACGAGAAATGAGCATAGCCTACTTTGAGTTTTTTTTGTTTTAAGTTTTTAACATGCAGTGTCCCTTTGATCATGTCATGGGGTCCTTGCTACTTAAATTACATTCCTGATAGATTTATTCCAATAAATGAAACAATTCACTGGCCATATACAAGAAAGTAGACTACACTACAAACAGGAATCTATAGATTCTTAAAATTTACCCTTTATTTGAGAAACTAAACCCTGCCAGTGAGGGAAGTTGTTTATAAAAAGAAAAATGAATGTACCATCACTCAACTTGATCCATTACAAACTTCTTTAAAATTAGTTAATCAAAAGGCAAATACCAATTTGAGAAATTATTTTTGCAGTGTCCTAGTTATTTTGAGGAGGAGACAGTCAGAGGACAGTTATGATGCACACAACACGTGTAGCACAAATGTTTGCACTATTGGGGGGGCTCCTGTTGGTCTCAGGGCCCCCAGCTGCTGCCTAGTCTGCCGATTAGGCTGGACCGGCCCTGCGTGTGACAGTAAGAATCCCTCATTGGAGGGGTGTCACAGGTGAAATGTAGAAGTAGGGCTGGGCGATAGGACGATAAAAAGCGATTCGTGATCTGGTCTACATGACGATGCGCTTTTCTGGGAACATAGTCATATCATGATTCAGTGGTTTTTATGTTTAACTCAGCTCAAATACTGACAGTTTCTCCACTCACTGCTTCTACTGTCAGGATTAAACCAGAACTAAACCAAGAAGTAAACCGGACTGAAATCACGGTCTAAACCAGGACCAAACCAGGGACAGAATGAAATAATGATTACCCATGACTAAACCAGGACTAAAATCAGATAATATCATGGACTGAATCTGGACTAAACCAGGTCTAAACCCAAACTCGATCATAAATTAACCAAGAGAAGACTGGGTCTAAATTGGGTCTAAACCTGAACAATAACACGGACTGAACCAGGATTAACCCATGAGGGAAACACGTCAAAACTGAAACTTTGACTAAAACAGGTCTTAACCAAGACTAAACCACTGCAACACCAGGTCTAAAGCCTAGAAGAAGCAGATGGTTTTAGACGCCTTTAAAACGACAATTTACAAATGAATTGTGATAAAATCGAAATTGTGATTATAAACTAAAGAAAATCGTGATAAGATTTTTTAGCCACATCGCCCAGCGCTAGTTAGAAGCTATGAAAAGAGGCCAATTTTAGATTGCCCTGCAGCTGCCACATGAGGAACACCTAAAACTTCAACCAAGTGAGTGATAGGCTACATATGAATTTTAAGTGTTATTCTATTAAAAAATACAGGAACCTACATAATACATAAATCAGAATCATTCTTAAAGACAAGACTTTGTAACTAAATAAAACCTGAAATTGTCTCTGCAAGAAGTAGTGCACACATATACTTCAAATTAAAATCAAAATGATTTCCGCTCACCAAATGCTTGGCAGACTCGAGTCAACAAAAGGTACAGCAGGTCGCTCGCTCTCACTCCTCATCACTGTGTTTAATAGGCCTGTGCTGATTGTGGATTGACTGCACCTGGCGTTGCTCGTCTTTCCTCCACCAGCAGGGGGCAGCAGAAGACAACTAGACTCTAGTTCATTTTACTACTTTGACGACTTTGCAACACGTTTGTGCAAGTTCTCATTCGTCCAGGTGTTTACGTTGGCAATGAGAAAATGTAACATACAAAGAAACATGCCATTGATACCTAGTGGTGGAAAGTAACTAAGTAAAAAGTACAAATAATAGGTACTTTTTTACTTTATTTAAGTAAATTGTATGATGAATACTTTTCACTTTTACTTCACTACATTTTAGAGCCAGTATTTTTTACTTGAACTGGTTTAGTCCCAGTTTAGAATTGGTTTAGTGGTTTACTCCTTTAGACCTGGTTTAGTTGTGGTTTAGTCTTGGTTTAGACCTGGTTTAGACTTGGTTTAGTGGTTTACTCCTTTAGATCTGGTTTAGTTGTGGTTTAGTCTTGGTTTAGACCTGGTTTAGACTTGGTTTAGATGTAGTTTAGTCCTGGTTTAGACCTGGTTTAGTCCTGGTTTAGATGTAGTTTAGTCCTGGTTTAGACCTGGTTTAGTCCTGGTTTAGATGTAGTTTAGTCCTGGTTTAGACGTGGTTTAGATCTAGTTTAGACCTGGTTTAGATCTGGTTTAGACCTGGTTTAGATGTAGTTTAGTCCTGGTTTAGA
>OMNZ01102825.1:0-10620 GCA_900303255.1 Lesueurigobius sanzi | reverse complement strand
GTCCAGACGAAATGTACAGAATCAGTGACTTTTCACAAGTTTTGTTCATCATTTATTTCTGTTCTGTTCATCACAGAGCTCCCAAAATCACACATAAGGTGTGTTAGAGTGTCTAGTTTCGTAATAAAAAAGAAATGTTTTTGGCACTCAATGCATGGGAACGAAAAACAAATGTTTTTGTTTTTGGCACTCAATGTTTTAAGAATGAGCCATAGTTAATTAATGAATTGTTCCTGATGAATTGAGAGTTAATTCGTCATTTGTTAAGGCTGAATAAGGTGTAGTTATTATAAAGTGTTACCGGCATGAGTTAGTTGATCTTAGCATCACTGAAGTAGATAATCCAGTCAGTTCAGCAACGGCAGATAATTACTGTGATAACATTGTTAATCACAATCATTTTGTCCATATCGTCCCATGCCGAGACACAGCCAGGGGGGTAGGGGGACCCCTGGTTGGGGTACGTGAGAGGTTAGCAGGGGGTACTTGGATTAATTTCAGATAAAAAATAAGATTTAAAAACTTATATATTTGATTATTATAGCCAAATAAAAGCTTAAAAAACTGTAAAGAGTGAGAGTTTCAGTGTATTTTTTTTTTTACGGAGTTTTAGTAATTTACTTTCTAACTAATGAACAAAACCATTGAGGCTGGGGGTACTGGTAGAATAAATGAAAGGGGTACGCAAGGCAAAAAAGTTTGGGAACCACTGCGACAATACTGAATTGCATGAAAATATATATAACATAAATATATAATATTAAAATGGCAAATCTTATCGCAATTTCTGTCTGAAAAATCGCAATTAGGTTTTTTGTCAAAATTGTGCAGCCCTAATTTTGAATAAACTAGTTATTAGTTATTAAATATGTAAAAATTTAAATGTGTTTTTTTTGGGTTTAAAACTTAAATAATGAAGAAATACCTTGAGAATATCCCAAGATTGGACCAAAATCACCACAATGTGAAAAAAATGGATTTTGCGAAAATGCTCATTGAAGTTACAGTTTCCCATATGTAGTTCTATTGAGAAACATTGAATCGTATAAAGATTATTGTAAAGATTAGGCCATTTATTTGTTTCCAGGTCAAACAAGTTTGCAGTTTTTTCTGCAGTGTCTTCCATTTTATTTTTTAGATGTGTCTCATGATTATGCTTTAAATATACATGTATATAAATATAACTACATTAATGCTGGTGGACAGTGGTTTTAAAAAGATGAGTTGGCAGCACCAAAAGGATGGGTATATCAATTCGACATTTCATTATTTTTTTCTTTTTTTAATTATTTATTTATTATACAAGACAGATACAGGAGTGGAAGAACACGTAAGACACAGTGCAAGTTTGACACACAGTACATACAACTAACAGACAAGATAAAGACCGTTTCATGATAATATTGGTAGTTAAAGGTTAGTTTGTAATCAGAAATACAAGCAAAAGCGAGCAGCCGAATAGTAGGTAGTGTGTTGTTTGGAGGAATTATTGCGAAACATGTATTTTTCAGGATGGATTTTTTGTGCAGAGGAGGGAAACAGAACGATTCGTAGAATAAAAAAAAATAACGGTATAGGACAAGGAAAGGGGCCTACACTCACTCCGTCAATGAGCGACCCACCCCCAATCGGGAGGAAAACACCATGGGACCCTTTTCACTTTGTTTAGGCCCCAGCATTTCAGAACCATTCACTAGCAAGGACCACAACCTCAGATTTGATGCAGGAATATTTAATGAATATGATGGAAGGATGAGTGCAGCTTGTTTGGCTTCAGAGAGGGCCGGGCTCCCGGGCCTGTATCCCCCGATACCTGCAATAGAATTGAAGAACAGAGAGGGTGAGGAGGGTGAGGAGGGTGGGGCACGGAGATGAGACGAGAGGACGAGGTGAGTGAACTGGCTCCTTAAATAGCGGGGGAACCGGAAGAGGCGCGGAGGTGTGATCCCGCTCCTGAACCTAAGATAAAATATATTTATCTCCATTTAGTGCACTGTATGAAATCAGAATCAACACATACACATTTCTTAAACTGTCAATCCCTGAGGTGATATTTTTAGTAATAAAGTCAAGCTCGAACAATCAAGAAAGGACAAATTGTGCTCCCAGACTGTGGCCCAGACGGTTGTTTTTTCTCTCTAAAAATACTCTGCCCTGCGCCTTAAGTGGCCACTCTGTTCTTTGTGCCAGTGCCCTTTTAGATATCCTCCTTTTGACTTTTGAAGTGTAATGAGCGACCTGTATACGTCCCAATTACAGATCCTCCACTGACAAGGTGGACGTGCGTCGAAAACAAAATCTCAGAGTGTCCTTGATGAGCGGTTTGGCTCAGGTAATTTCTCGACGAGTCTGAGGCGCGGGGGCGTGAGCTGCCGACAGTGTTAGTGTCAACCTCGGGGAGCTGTTTTCTCTTTGTTTACGTCACGTGCGCACCGGCCCTGGAGAGGCGTCCGCGCACGGAAAAGTAAAAGGATCGCTAACAGGTGCTTATCTTGTCAGCGCTGTTGTACTCGGACGACATTTGGCCTCCGGTATGAAACGATTCCAAATGAAAATGAGAAATTTACAAGCGCTTTGACCCCTTCCACTGTGCTCCTCTCCCCCACCAGAACCAAAAAAAGTGCATGCGTTCGGGTGAAAGGCGGCCAAATTATGAATCATTTTGAAGTTATTTTCCAGTATCCTTCGGTGTAATTCAGCCTTAGAGGAGTAGCAAATCAGAAATGCATAAAATCTGAAGCGAGATGGACTTTTTCTGAGGTTTTACACTGATTCTGTGGAGAGCGTGCGTCTTGTGCGGCCTCACACACACTATTATACAATTTTACACTCAAAGGAAAAAAAATATTGTTCTCATTTTGTTGAATAGAACCAGCCAGAGCTCTTTGCAGTAACCTCCTCTCTGCTGACATAATAAAAAATAAGAGTGATATTGTCCGCTCATGAATATCTCCATAAAAGATACAGGGAGAACTTATAGACAGGTCAGATTTGTAAATACCTGCAGAAATGGATTCCTTGACCATGAAAACCTATTAATAGACACCAGCATTATGGCCACAGAATATTATTCCATATCATGAATCACCAAATCAAGCCAAAAAAACACATATGTATACAAATTCCACCCACTTAGGACCAATTTTAGGTATCCTGGTGGTCATCTTGGATTTTTGGCGGCCATCTTGGATTCTGGACAAATTTCAAGATGGCGCAAAAGCTTATTTTGATCAGTGTGGTCCGAAGTGCCAGAATCTGTTGAGAAAACCTTGACAGGAAAAAAAGCCAATTATTACCTGGCTCAGCCCTGTCTAATTAGAGAAAAATTAAGAACCAAGGCACTCCTCCCACTACAATTATCAAATTATTAAAAAAACCTTTGTTGTACTGGACTAATACATCTTAAAATCATTTAAAACATGTTGCTGGTTTCTTCCACGTGCATCGGCTCCAACAATGTACAATAAAGGCTTTTCAGAAAATGTAAATAGAGGATTGTAGTGTGGGAGGAGTGCCTTGGCTCTTAAGTTTCTGTTCCCCAAACGCCGAAGAGCACCTTCCCCAAAAAACGACTTTTGTGGCACTGACTTCCTGAGTACTTTGTATCCAATTTCTCTCACATACATGGATTACTATTGTAAAGTGTGTCATCTTTAGTCCAAATGGGAAATCTCCTCCTCTTAGATCTGTGTTTTTCAGTGCTCAAAAGCTGATTATATTTATTTATTACACAAAGTCCTTAAGCTTTTTGAGCCTTTATTGTTTGAGCATTAGTCCAAAAGAATGGACTGCACTGCTCTATCACACAGCAGTGCCCAGTGCCCCCCATTTCCAGAAAGTTCTCCTTTGTTTGTTTTTTTCATCTCTTCATGCACTTTCACTGTTGTTGATAACTGAAAAACATAGTTTAATAAAGGCTTGACTATGACTTATTTCACTCTCTGTCCCCTCTGACTGGTCTTTTTCAAATGATACTAGCCACAATGTACAAATGGGTGCATGAAGTAACTTTGTATGTGAATAATGATATGTATTTGACCTGTTGGTGGCCTGGCCCAGTGGCTGTATAAGTGCACCTTTACTTTCCATCACAGTGGCCTTCATGACGCTCCAGGATAAACTGTTTTTAGGGTTTCGTACCAGAACTTACCAGAAACTTTGCAGAAACCCCAAAGATTTGATCCTGGAGCGTCATAAAGGCCACTGTGAAGGAAAGCAAAGGTGCCATGCTGCATCCACAGAGCCACTGGGTCACTGAAGGGTCAAATAGGCACTAATGTCAAGGGTTTTTTCACATAAAAAGTTACATAATGCACCAACAAGTGTTGATTTAGTATCATGAAAATAACATTATTGATATGATATGCAGATTAATTGATATAATACAACAAAACATGGTATAAGCCTAGAATTGTTTTAATTTTGTTCAGTCCAATCCGGCTTTTCCGACTTTTCTTGTGAAATGTTAGGGTGATTCAACTGAACTCTGAACTCATGGTATTGACTCTGCAAATGTCATATGTACAGTATATATATGTATATATATGGGTGTATATATAAATGTGTATATGTCTGCAAATGTTCTTTTTTTACTGCCCTGTACATTACATTCTACAGATCAGTAAATAATGACTTCTTGACACAATGACTGTAAATAACAACTCTGAATGTAAATTGTAAAACTGTACAACCTGGGAACTGGGAAACCAGTAGCAGCTTCTTAGTAAACATATTATGATGGGGTTAGTCATATACAAGCTGTGTGCTTCAGCATCCTCCTTTTGAGCAGTGTTTTGTTCTTATTATGTGCTCTCTTGCCCTGTTGAAAACACAACTGCTCAAATAAAGAACGATGATGTGGCTGCACACATCATGCGCCAATCACCACTATTCCCTCTCCCAGACTTCATTCATCCTTGTCTATTGTACATGTTTTTGGTGGTAGGGGAAACCGGAGCACCCGGAGGAAACCTATGCAGACACGGGGAGAACATGCAAACTCCACACAGAAAGGCCCCGTATTGGCCTGGGATCAAACCCGGGACGTTCTAGCTGTGAAGCACGAGCGCTAACCACTGCGCCACCGTGCCACGCCATGAAACACTTCATTTAGTGTTGTACAATATTTTGACACAGGGGGGAATACTTTAAATTGTATTTAGTTACAGAATACTGAATACTTGCCTTAACATTTATGTTGTAACATATTCAGTTGCTTTGTCATATCAGAGTATTCTGAATACTTAAAATACTTTCATATTGATTATTATTCTATTTATGTATAAATGTGGCATATGATGAAAAATCGTGCATTGATTTGCATGACTGCATTATATATTTATACATATATATATTTATTTATATATATATGTATATATATATATAAACACAAGCTATATGCTCGTTGCCTTTTTTTTTTTTTTTTTGGTCAAAATCGTGCAGCTACACAGCTATTAAAAACCAAACTGGCCGAAAATAGTGATTACCAGTAACATAAAATACCAACACTTAATTTAAAGTTAAACTATTATATTAAACTATTTTAACTAAACCTTCCTATACGACCGTGCTTTTGGCTAACAATTTTTATTGTATTTGGCTAGCATTTTTATATTTTTATTGTCTCATTTGTATTACCTAATTTTTTTCTGTGATTTTGACATGTTCAGTGCCTTGAGATTCACTGTGTGTGTAAAAGGCACTCTACAAATAAATATTGATCGATTGATTAGTGTAAAAGACTGAAAATAAATAAGAAAATGATTACCGTATTTTCCGGACTATAAGTCGCACTTTTTTCAGTTTGGCTGGTCCTGTGACTTATGTCAATGTCATTAGCCCCAAAAATGGGGACTCTCGGTTACTAACGTATGTGTTTTACGCAGCAAAATATTCCAAAGTTGCAAATTAATGACAGCTGATGTGGGATTATCCATTTCTGTTGTTATTTGCTCCACTACAGGGAGGGAAAAGGCCTTTTTGCGGGAAAATGTGTGTGTTTTTTTCAGGCGTAAATTCATTCAAACCTATGGCAACCTCATTGTATTGTCAAACAACATCATTTATTTTTATTTCACTTCCATCGTCATCTCAAAGCTCTACCAAATGTGTGGACACCAAGATTAGCCATGTACACCTATGATGTAAAGAAATGATTTTTGGAGAAAAAGGCCTAGGGCTTAAGAGGTTAAAAACAAGCTGAGTTGACCAAAGTGCTGTACAGGTACAGTAACAATATGCACAATATAATAAAACGTACACACAGGTCATATAAAAATAAGATTAAAAAAATAATAAAAAATGAGCACAATTACAGTATGTCTGGTCTACATCAAACTGAAGGCCAAAGCAAAAAAGGTGAGTTTTTAGTCTGTTTTTGAACTGCTCCACAGACTGAGCTGAGCACATGAAAAGGAAGGCTGTTCCAAAGTTTAGGGGCCACCACTGAGAAGGCTTGGTCTCCTCTCAACACAAGCCTGGATTTAGGAACAGACAAAAGAAGCTGGTCTGCAGAACTTAGTGCTCTAGGAGGACAGTAGGGCTGCAGCAGCTCTGATAAAATGGTGCCAGCGAATTCAGACACTTAAACACAATCAGCAGAATTTTAAAGTTAATTCGAAAGGGAATAGGGAGCCAATGTAAAGAGGACAAGATGGGAGTAATGTGCTCCCATTTCCTCGTGCTGCTCAGCAACCGGGCTGCAGCATTTTGGACTCTCTGCAGGCGAGAGGAGAGAGTTCTGGTCCAGCCCAGTGTAAAGGGAGTTGCAGTAATCCAACCTTGATGTGATAAAGGCATGGATTGCGCTCTCCAAGTCTCTTTGTGGCAAGTAAGCTTTAATTTTAGCAAGGAGTCTCAGTTGGAAATAGCTTGCCTTCATAAGTGCGACTTATACATGAATGAATATGTTACGTTAACATACCAGACACCCATTCAGTTTGTTGCTTATGCTTCTTGTAGCTGAATAGCCATCACTGTGTTACGTTAGCATACTGTACACCTATTCAGCCTGTTGTTCCGTGTCTATTGTTATAACTTGCCTTTCAAGACGAAATGTCTGTTCTTGGTCTCGGATTTTGTAAAATAAATTTCCCCCCACAAAATTTTTTCTTCTTTTTTATGCATTTTTTGGCTGGTGCGACTTATACTCCGGTGCAACTTATAGTCCAGAAAAATTAAAATTCCACGTGACATAATCACCTTGAAGCTAGCATATGTTGTGTCTGCAGAACTTCTTCAAATACAGCAATTTACTGCCGTTGCAAAAGTTTACTGAAGTATTTTCGAGTAACAACCTCTTCAACATGTTCCTCATAAACTGCTCCTTTCATTCGACCGCACCATAAAAAAACTGATGTTCGGCAAAGTGTTACTTAGTGAAAGGCTGATATTTTAAATAGAGGTATTTGGTGTTTCTTTGGCTGGTGCAAAAACATCCATTAAGTTACCGCCGGTGCGATAGTGGTCCAATCATAAGCCACCTCCTCTCTAAGAAACACAGATGTAAAATAAATGGGGCCCAAAGTGTTTAGACCACTTAAAGAGGCTGATGAAAAGGTGTGTGACCATGAACCACAAGCTAAGGTCCAGAAATAACAGTGTGAGGTTGAGAAATTATTCATATATTAACACATCTCTCTCTGGATGCGGTACAGACAGCACAGCCATGAGTTTCCCTGCAGCAAGCCAAAACCCTGACTCCACTGGACTCCAACACGACTCGGTCTCTGTCCAAAATCTACATAAATTACCTGTAAAACTAGACAAAGACATTTCACAACACGTCTAAAATGATCACTGTGCTATCTTAATCACTGTGATGTATCTGGGATGAGTTTTAATCCTGGATGTGGTTGTGGGACGTCTCGTCTGCAGCCCCCAGGCTCAGGCTAAAGCTGGGATAGGGCCTGATAATGAACAGTGGGATAAAGGAGAGTTATGGAGGTCTTATCACCCTCAACCCCTGGGTCACTCTGCAGCACTGGTGGCCTCGCACTCCTTAAACTGAAGACAGGTAACTGCACAACTTTAAAACTGTGATACTTGTATTTAACCAGGAAGGTCCCACTGAAATCCACAATCTCCTTTGCAGCTCGAGATACAGACTGCGGCCTCAGAAAGTATGAAAATATAGATGATAGCATGGAGACAGTTTGGTATTAAAATTAACCAGAACAATAAACATGTATGTTATGGTTTATTTCAAAATGACAACTAGTTTTGAACATTATAACACAATTCACTGCAGCAAAACATTACATGCCATTTGTAAAATCAAGTTTGTTTGCAAAATTTTTAAAAATTACAATCGATAAAAACAACCACAATCCATCACAGTTACAATGACTTTAACACATTGTAGACTTGATGGCGAGGAACACATTTCAGAATATGAACAGAATCAGAATAGGATTTATTTATTTAATTTATTTATTTATTTGTTTGAGCAACATGACATTTAGAAAAATGCTGACTGCTGAGAGGTAATAAGATATTTTGTGCTCAGAAGGAGTAGGGCAAAGTTCACAGAACTTATTGAAGCCTATCCCTTTTATTACAGTAAACATTTCAAAATATCAAATCTGTAAAAATGAAAGAAAGGACAGCACTCCTAGTCAGGGTGAACTTTTATTGCCTGGCAAACGTTGTGGGTCTCTCCCTTCTTCAGTGTATCAAATTTGACAATTTTACATGATAATACAGAACATTTCCCTGAGAAAGAGCATTAAAGCTATCGTTTATGGTCATACAATTTGTTTGAGAACATTTCGCAATGACAATGTATATGAGGCAGTTGTGTCCATACCCATATTAATTATTGCCATTAATAATAAATTATGAAGGAAAACAATATATTAAAATGATAAAACTATAAGGCATGCATTAAAAAATAGAATATGATTTAAAAAATTCTAATAAAATAGCAATTTAACACAATACAAGACAGCAGCATAAATGGGTGGATTCACAGGTGTACATTAGCAGCAGTGTGAGTGTGGGATAGGGATCATTTTTCATTTGGAGGACAGGGTTGTAAAAAAATCTGTTGTGAGCTATTTTTATCCTTCATTAATTTCTCATTGTATTCCTATTATGTATGTAAGAAAACAGAGAAAACCGGATAAATGGATGCAAATCTAAAAATGATTTTAAGCAGAATCATGGAACATGTGGGTGGATTTATCGTTTGAGAGTTGTAAAACTCTCAAACGATGACTTGATTATCAATCCCCCAAAATGAAGGACTGCCAGAACTCAAAATATTCTGTCACTGACAGATCATTTTCAGTAAACGTAAGCTCTGCTGTGGACATACCACGAGCAAATAGAGCAGTGCGAATGGAACAGGGTCTTGAGTTTACATTAGTCTGATGCAGAGATATTGAGTGTAATTAAGTGTCCATGAGCTGAATGTGGAGGGGAACATTATTCATGTGCATACTTACAATTACAAACATAGGATTTTTATATAGTTCATTTCAAACATGTAAATGTAAATCATGACAGTATGACAAGCGTAACTGATACACAACCTAACAAAAGAAGATAAAAATAAAATTAAAAAATCAGATGCATTTGGTTTCCTTCTAGACTTAAGGCATATTAGAAACTAGGGCTGTGTACCTTTGAGAACCTGGCATGATACGATAAGTACCTCGATACACAGGTCACGATACGATATGTACCTCGATACACAGGTCATGATACGATACGTACCTCGATACACAGGTCACGATACGATACGTACCTCGATACACAGGTCATGATACGATACGTACCTTGATACACAGATCATGATACGATATGTACCTTGATACACATGTTACGATACGTACCTTGATACACAGATCATGATACGATATGTACCTTGATACACATGTTGCGATACGTACCTCGATACACAGGTCATGATATGATATGTACCTCGATACAGAGGTCATGATACGATACGTACCTCGATACACAGGTCATGATATGATACGTACCTCGATACACAGGTCACGATACGATATGTACCTCGATACACAGGTCATGATATGATACGTACCTCGATACACAGGTCATGATACGATATGTACCTCGATACACAGGTCATGATACGATACGTACCTCGATACACAGGTCATGATACGATATGTACCTCGATACACAGGTCATGATACGATAAGTACCTCGATACACAGGTCACGATACGATATGTACCTCGATACACAGGTCATGATATGATACATACCTCGATACACAGGTCATGATACGATAAGTACCTCGATACACAGGTCACGATACGATATGTACCTCGATACACAGGTCATGATACGATACGTACCTCGATACACAGGTCATGATACGATATGTACCTCGATACACAGGTCATGATATGATATGTACCTCGATACACAGGTCACGATACGATACGTTCCTCGATACATAGGTCACGATACGATACATACCTCGATACACAGGTCATGATACGATACATACCTCGATACAGAACCTTCTCAGTACAATTTGGCACTAGTGTTCGATACGATTCAATAACAAAACATGGAGCTAAGGCTCATTAGTTAATGGTGAACATATCCACTTACTCTAAACTGAACTCAGTGTATTGTTTTTAAT
>OMNZ01102802.1:810-19353 GCA_900303255.1 Lesueurigobius sanzi | reverse complement strand
GTGGCAAATCCCCAAAAACGGGGACCTTAGGGCTTAAAAGGTTAAATCCATTAGCTTTGGTTCTAAACTAAAACGTGAATGTCCTTTATAGCTGTACATTTGTATGAATAATAATGATATTTTACTTTCTTCGCAAGGATACTTATGGTTTTAGTCATATTTTCCAGCTTGTCCCTACTCCCTGTTTTGTTGAACTTTTACATTTTTTAAGATACTTTTTATATGTCAAACAAACTACAACCTCCTTTTGTGACCACTGACAACAAATTGTCAACCATTCTGTGTCATAGAATCAGACTTTAAGGTGCCCACACACTAGAGGAATTTAAATTTGCTTGAATTCAGAATTTTCAACCTCATTTTGATTAATATTGACTCGCCAAGTAACATTATCTGCCAATGGAACAGTATTGTTGCACTTAAATTAAGAAAAACAACTTCTTGCACTAAAAATTTGATAATAAAGCTAAATGTACTTGAAATGATATGCTTGTCCTCATAGTAAGTGCAAAAATACTAGTTCCATTGGCAGATAATTTTACTTGGCAAGTCAAAATTACTCACAATAACATCAAATATTCTGAATTTGAGCAAGTTTAAGTTATCAACAGATCACTTTTTGCAGTGTAAAGATCTGTGCACAGACCACACACACTTAAGGACAGACATGAGGACACACACACACACACATGAGGAGTCCCACCACAGATCATGCCATGAGAGAAAGCTTTTATTGAGCCACGTCTCCTCAGACTAAAAATCTGGCTAAAAATCCTCTAGTGCGTGTCCAGCTTTACATTTCGTTTCGCTGAAGTGTCTTGCCCAAGTGCCAACAAAAACACTGTAATCTCATTTTCCTGGATGCATCTAATTAGAAATTCTTCACGTCACTGCCATCTTCATGCCCTCTCGCTGCTGCTGTGCCGCAATAATATGTCTAAAATTCTCCCAGTTATGCCCGGCGTGTCCCTTCCTCAACAGCGGACTTTGTATAATCCCATAAAAGAGCAGGAGGACACTGGCGGCTCTGAGACTACACACATCCGTAATCCAAACACTTAGCCCTGTAGTATCCAATTGGCGGCCGCAACCAAAACCCAGCAGATAAATTAAAGTGACGTTTAGCCGAGATAATAAACCGTTTCACAGAATGAACGTGTGAAGTCAACTGAACGGCACCAAGAATGACAAGACTCATTAGGGATATGGGTCAAGCTCCAAATTCCAGAGCAGTGGAAAGTCTCCTCTTCCCTAAAGTTCCTGTTTTGGTCTGCCTTCTTTCTGCCCGTGTGCACCCAGTGTTATTTTGTTTGGCGCCTGCCATTAGGTCAAGAGCGATCTGAACAAACAACACATAACAATGGAGATCAGAAATAAAGTGGGTGAACGTTTAGGTCTAACTTGGAGATGTGAGAAGAACTGGTAAAACATTTATCTGTTGTTCTCTATTTCTAAAATACCTTTGGCGGTTAAAGGGTTAATTGTGGCTCCTCTGTAAATGCCCAAACCATCTCGCATTCCTCTCCTGTCGTTGCCTACAGTATACTCACCACACTCTGCTGACTGCAGTTCATCTCCATTGTTTTCAGATCAAAAGGTCTTCTATTGTCTATAGGCAAAGCTCATTGAGCCAAGCCCCAGTGGCCTAATGGATAAGGCACTGGCCTCCTAAGCCAGGGATTGTGGGTTCGAGTCCCATCTGGGGTGGAAAGGATGTTTTTATATCAGCCTAACAATGTACACTATGCTCTCAATAATAATTCTTCAGCTAAACCAGTGGATCCCAACTGGTGTGGAATCATTTTCTGTGGGTCGCAAGCAAATATTTATCTACTAAGTTAGTATAAAAACAGTTCCTCGTCTGTTAAAATTACTGTCATTGTGGTTTTTTTTCATGATTTCATCTATTTAGGCATGTTAAACGCTTTTTATACCATAATTTGTGGGGAAAATGCAATATTTTACATGCCATTTGTGACCGAACACAGGGCACAAGTCTATTTTTGGGCATTTTGAGTTATTCACAGATTCTGAAAGTGTACCCTCCTGTATTATTATTTTTTGATTCCCGTCATCGTAGCAGTTGAGAACCACTGAGCTAAACCATGAAGTATTGATACACAATTCTGTCCTCAACAGAATTTCCAACTAAAGCATTGGTTGCATCACAGCATGGGCTCAAACATCAGCTTCTACTCTTAAACCAGTAACCTCTCTGTATAAACAATTAAGATAATGGACAAGAAACCAACGAGATGGCATCGTTGTGATATCATACAAAAGCACACATTTTGAAAATAAATGCTTGAACAACTGTGTCACCACTGTTCTCTGGGCTCATGGCGAGACGTCAGTGGGGACCGTGTGCTCCCAAAGTTCAGAACATCTTTTGGACAATCCAACTTCTCCTTCAAGGGGGCTAAACTGTGGAACTCCCTCCCCACTGTAAATATCAACATCTTCAGCAGAAAGCTCAAACAGTGGTTAAGATAGAGCCAGAGTTGTTCTCATGTGTAAATAGAGCCTTGTTTTGATCTTGTATGAAATATATTTCTGTAATTTCAAAGCCCCCACATGTGCTATAACGCTTTAAACAATGCATCTGGTTCGTCCAATGTTATGTCCATATTAAATAAATAAATAACAATACTGTCAAACACTAACTTCAGTTTTTAATGTATCCCTTTTGTTCTTTGTTCCCAGTCAGAACAGCAAGTCCTCCCCTACAGCCAGACCGAGTGTGGCAAAGGAAAGTGTCCCTACGACCCTCTGCAAAAGACTGCTTCTGCTGTTGTGGGTGAGTGAAAGTAAAAACTAAACCAACACTAAGACTAAACCAGGACAAAAACAATCAGAAATAAGCCAGGAATCAACAGCAACTGAACCAACTAAAGCCAAACTAAATTTGAAGAGACTAAGGCTACATCGAGACAGCTGAACGCCTACTTTCTACACTGCGTCCACAGATGGGGAGCTGTACGCCGGCATCACCTCCGACTTCATGAGCAGAGACTCCGCCTTCTTCCGGTCCCTGGGTAACCGCCGCGTGATCCGCACCGAGCAGTATGACTCCAACTGGCTGCAAGGTACTTTCACTTCTGTACCTTAAAACTATAACCAGGCTGATGAGGATTCATTAAAAAGAAAATATTCAGAGAGAATGTTTGGCTCACAGTCATTAGTGGCTGCAGCCTTATCCATTGGACAACTGCTTCCCTGATATGATCGGGACCAACGAGGGGGTCGGGAGCACTCGGCTGGGGGTCTCAAGATGATTTTGATATCAAGAAAATATTCATAGTGTATTAAATATAATTCTTAATTGAGGTAAAAAGAAAAACCAATGTAAACAATTTAAATGCACATTACTAAACCAGATTTCAATAGCTTTTCTTGATAATGTCTTGAATATGAATTTGGAACTTGAAAATGAATCTGAACAGTGTAACAATTTGTCTTTTTACTAGGAAATAGGACCTTCGGATAGATCACTTTCTATTTAGTGTAGGTTTGTGGGGCATACGTCACTCTTTTTTCCTTGTTCCCTGTTTCCCGCTGTTTAGTCCACTACATCTAACCTCTATCAGATCCAAGTGGATGGTATTTGTTTATTCTTGCAGAAATCTGTCTCTCGTAGCTCCTGGTTTTATCAGCCATGATAAAACCGGAGATGAAAACATGATTTAAACGAACTTGTTCTGCCTGATTCAAACAGGATTTTTTGTGACTTGTCCATCTGTAAACTCTGTCTTCAGCTCTATTGTTGAGTTGGACAGACAACATAAATAGCCACAGTTAAACTTCAACATGTGTTCTTATTGGCTTGATATTTTTTTTTTTTCTTTGCAGTTTTCTTTGATTAATTAGAATTAGCTTCCTTTGTTTCCTTTGGTACTTTGCGAACGCTTTCCTAACTTTGACTTGTGTGTGTCAGCAGATGCCCAGTTCATCCGTGTGTCTGCGCTGTCGGAGACTGATAACCCCGAGGATGATAAGGTTTATGTGTTCTTCACGGAGCGCGCTCAGGAGTCCGAGGGCTCAGAGGGAAAGGTCATCTACTCCCGGGTCGCTCGGGTCTGCAAGGTAAAGAAAGATCAACATTTTCAGATATTAAAGGCCCTATACCTAATTCTTCTCTAGAAGTAGAAGAAACATGGTTTTGTCCTCATTTAGTTTATTGAAAAGTCGGACATTTGTGATAATTGTAAAACAATTTCTTGGCTACCGTTAGTTTTAGTAAACATTTCTGAGACAGTGACTCTGTAAAATTACCTTTAAAGTTGTGAGACGTGCTTATTAACACATCCCTGTGAAGAACCGGGAAATGTGTTAGCAAAGTGTTAGCAAAGTGGGTGATGACTTTGGACACAACTAACAATTTAATTTACCAGTACTTGCTCTTCCATTAAACAAAAATCAGATATACAATATCAACTCGGCACGGTGGCAGAGTGGATAGCGCTCTTGCCTCACAGCTAGAAGGTCGCAGGTTCGATTCCCGGCCCGTGCGGCCTTTCTGTGTGGAGTTTGCATGTTCTCCTCGTGTCTGTGTAGGTTTCCCCTACCACTAAAAACATGTACAATAGGCAGGATGAATGAGAGTGAGTGAGTTTGTGAGTGCGAATGTGGGACAACAGATGGAAATTAGCCCAAGGCTACAGTCCGGAGTGGCGTGTTCACATGCATTCTTCATGTGCACGCACTGTCCCAACCAAATAAACCAAACAAACAACCATTAAGACCAAACCAGGGCTAAACTAAAGCAACACTGTCCAATCAAACATATCGTATTTTGGCATGAAAATGTTGTAAATAGGTTGTTTTAATGGATCCCAAGTAACCCACAAAAAATTTTTATTTCGCAAGACATACAAAATGCATGATCCAAGAGAAGTTTTTCTGTGTCTGTGTGTGGAGTCAAGTTATGGAACAGTCTGGGACTGGAACTAAAGTAATGTCAAAACATTTACCATTGCAAATCTCTTTATAAACAGAATGTGTGGTCACAATACAGAGACAAAGAGGTTTAATGGTGTTCATGTGTGAGCAGTTGGATTAGAAAGTACTTACCCCTGTGGTATTCCCATTACCATTGCTGGTATTTGATAATCATCGTTACCTGTGGTAATATCTGTGTGTAATTATGAGTCAGTGTGTACTGTCTGTGTGGTTTTGCACACATGCATAACACTGGTTGTTGATGAGGTATTTCTGAGATGATTGAGGAAGCAATTTTGTTTTTCTGTGAATTGGTTATTTTTTGACAGATTGGGGTGGGGTTGAATAAATTCTTCTCCCCACTCCATTTCGAGCATCAATAAGTGACTATACTACATTGACTATTTCAAGTCAGTTTTGTACAGATATGTTGCTGTATCTTTTTCTGTTTGTTTTGTGCCTGGCACATACTTGCTCGAAACAAATAAAAATAAATAAATAAAACATATATACGGTATAACAGACAAGATCAGATTGAAGGACATGTACATGCCTATTTTTTACTATTAGTGAAGCAGAATTTGCTTTGTCCTCCTTCAGTACATTGAAAAGCTTGCAGGCTAGTTTTTGTAAGAACCTGAAAGTCACTGTGTCTACTAAATATAAATGTGAATACAATGGCCATCCCTGTTGAGGAAGAGTTGAAACTGTGGTTGGAAACCTAGCGTCGGTCACAACTACCAAAAGAAATCCAGTGTTGTGTCTTTAATAAGAACTTTATAAATCAGCAGCGCAAAAACACACATATACAATCACAGTCGTGGTGGAAGGTGTTAAAATACATTTCTAGCATTGCAGTCATCTTCATGTAAAATTCAGTGTGTGTATCTGCCTGCCCCTGTAGAGCACGTTCGGCCCAATGCACAGATTCTCCCAGCGATGTCTCAGAGCTCTCCTCCTGTAAACAAACCTGTGCACTTTGTTTGGTTTAGACTCTATCTGTATCTGCAGCTCTGATGAGACGCACTGTCCCTGTTTACACTGCTGTCTCCAATGTGGGTCTGAGCAAACACACGCCTCTCTGCACGTCTCTGCTCCAACCCACAGGTGGAGAGTTGTTTCAGAGCAAAATGTGAGATACTTGTCGTGGTTCTGTGCTGTGTAAGTGCGTGGGGGGTGATTGGCGTATGAGGTAGATAGGCAGCCACTCTTCTGTCAGTCTAGCCCAGGGCAACTGTGGCTACATGAATTCCTCCCATGAGTTATAGTAAGTGCAATTGGTCTGACATCTCTGGAATGACGTGGTTTTCCATATGAAACAAAAACTAGAAAGTTCAATGTCTCCTCTGGCAACACATGTGAGCTAAAGGTGCCCACACACTACAGGATTTTAAATCTTTTGCGACTAAAAATCTGTGCACAGACCACACACACTTAAGGACAGACACAAGGACACACACGCATGAGGAGTCCCACCACAGATCATGCCATGAGAGAAAGTTTTTGTTGAGCCACGTTGAGAAAACGTTTTTCCTCAGTTGGAAAATGCACATGAACACTCGCTCAACTGGGAAAAACAACTGGGGAACTGGGGCCAAAGCAAGCTTCCCGACTTCCGCACCAGACGTGAAAATCAGCTGATTTGTAAATTTTTCGTTCATGTGAGCTTTTTGGTTAAACACAGCTATTTTCAAAGGTTTACTGTGAGCCTTCATTGTCTTTGGAGAAACATATTTGTGAGCGAAATGCACGAAATTGATGCTAGCAAAAATAAAATGTATGTGATGTTTAGCTCTGTTAAATGCTAATTTGTGATGGAAGACAGTTTTTATCTGATGAAATCAAAATCCCCACTTTCCGTCATACAAACCAACTGGGAACAACGGACTTCTGTCTGGGGGAAACGAGTTCCCCAGTTCACATGAATGCGGCATAAACATCTGGCTAAAAATCCTCTAGTGTGTGGGCATTTATTTTCTCATAAAAATGTTCAATGTGGTGACAAAATAATAACAATAACAAAAGATTTTCATTATGTGAAAGGACTGTCAGCCATGAGACTAATGTTGCAGATTAGTAGATTCCAACTGTAGTCAGTCGTACAGGAGTTGTCCATCGTAGGCCAAGATTCTTCAGTCTTCATCTGTACTCTGTAGTTGAAGTGCAGGACGTTTCGATCTTAGTCCAAAGATCTTCCGTTTCGATCTTTGGACTAAGATCTTCTCAACCTCCTTTTCTCCCTACCTCCTCAAAAGTGCTTAAAGACAAAGAACCATTTACCCATTCACTTTATACACCAGTGTACACAGACACTGGAGGCAAAGTGGGCCATCTCTTGCTCAAGGAGACAGCAACAGTCTGCAGTAGGAAAACAGCTCTGCAAACTGAGCTACTTGAAACTACTTGTAAGTTAGTCATTCCTTTAAAAAAATGTATTGTTTACTCCAGTGGTTTCCAAAGTGGGGTTCGGGGGCCTTCATCAGTGTGCTGCAGGTAATTTCAAGGTACAAAAAAGACAAATATTGACAGTGTATTGTTGATTGAAAACATCATATATCTGTGAACTGAAATGAAAATAACAAAATACACTATGTAAAGACACATCACTAAACCAGATTGATATTTTTGATCTATATATTGGGAACCCCTGGTCTACTCTACACTTTAAACTTGACACTTCCTTTTCTTAATAATATATTGGAGAAAAAAACGTACAAACAAAATACCACACCAAACATTAAAAACAGGGCAGTGGGCACAACATACCTAAATAAGAACAATTCATTTTTCCCAATCAAAGCAAATTATTCAAGGGCTCAATGCTCTCTCAGTTGACCTGCCTGGCCCAGGTCTTCAACTATATCTCTTAACAACATTCTTACTTGCTGCTAATAGTGCATCCCATCCACTAAGAAGCCACGATCGAGATATTTTCTTTGTCTTGTGCAGAATGATATTGGAGGTCAGCGGAGCCTGGTGAACAAGTGGAGCACATTTCAGAAGTCCAGACTGGTGTGTTCAGTGCCAGGACCAGACGGACTCCAGACCCACTTCAACCAGCTGCGTGAGTCCCACATATAAATCTCACACTACACACCCCAGCACTGCGTCTGAGAGACACGTGAGCAAAGTATTGTCTCTTCAGGCCTATTCATACTTCTTAAGACTCAAGGACTTTGTTATTGTTCTTGAGGCGATAAGAACAAGAACAAAGTTTGTTTGGGCTGACATTTCATACTTCAGAAGACGTCTTGCTGCCGAGCTGCCCCGCCACTGATTCTGTTGTTACCCTTGCTATGGAGGTGATAACATTATCGTAACGGCTGAAATTTAGTTTATTGAAGTTTTAAATTGTAGTTCAGGCAGCGGTTTGCAGTTGCACCACTCCAGCCTCTTTGTTCGGTCCTGTAGGTATCTCTTCCAACCAGCTCTGCATCTTCCATTGAGCCTCTACAAACACTTAGCCCTCTCGTTCAGGCCACTCACTGCCCCTGCTGTAGAGGCTTGTGTCTCGCCTGCAAGAACTGCCGAACAGGAGCAGTAAGAATAAAATTGCGTCATTTTGTTCTTACAGCTCTGGGTACAAGGACAAAGTAGTAAAGGAGGAGAGTCACAATAGTTCACGTGACATCACAACCTTCTAAATTGCCTATAGTTTGAAATAGAGGGGGAGGGGGGGCAGCTGAAAATTCTTTGGAGGTAACTGTGGCAATTACTCTGTAAACCCTGGGCCAATTCACATGAAACAAATATTGTCACAAAGTTCAATGTCTTCTCTCTCGGCATATATGAAAATATTTTGTGTATAAAAATGTGTTTACTTTTTGTGTATGTAAATATTGAGGAAAAATTGTAGAGAAGGGTTTTTCAAGTTGTCGCCTGTACCGGTTGTTTGAGCAGTGTTTCCCAACCTTTTTTGCGTTCCCCTTGGCCCTTTCACTTATACTCCGAGAACCCCCTGCCTTGATGGTTTTGTTGATTAGTAAATGTAAATGACTAAAACTCCTATAGCAGTTAAATAAAAAGCTACTCTCACTCTCTAAATGGTCTTTGAATGTTTTTTCTTTGAACATAATAATCAAAAATACAGTTTTATGTTGTTTTTTAGCTGAAATTATTACAAGTCCCCTGTGCTAAACTCTTGCGTACCCATACCCCTGGCTGGGAAACACTGGTTTAGAGTATTGGACATTCCAGCAGAAATTGTAGACCTCTAATATTCCAAATACCAGAAACTAGGTTCTTTTTAAAATAACCAGTGGCCTACTTCCACATTTAGCCCACATTTTGGCTGCTCTACCCCTTCACACACTTGAAAACCTGCCACTAAATAGTTCCACTTCTCAGAGTCTGTTGATGTTGAGTTTGTGGGAGTTTCCACAAATATTTCCCCTCGGTTAAAAAGCTCAGCGTGCGCCGCCTGAAGTCCTGGACCGTTACCGTGGAGATCAACGGTCCGGTCCAGGAGGCGGTAACCACGGCAACCAACAATCAAATCATTCATTCACTAGACCCAGGCCCGTCCCGCGTCTGTGGGATGTGCGGTCAACGCGTTCGGTAGTGTAGTGATAACTGACTAAATTGCTTGAGTTATTGATTATTTCAGTAAATGTTGTAAGCATAAAGCATGTTTCCACCCCAGATGGGACTCGAACCCATAATCCCTGGCTTAGAAGGCCAGTGCCTTATCCATTAGGCCACCGGGGCACACTGCAGAGGTGAAAATGCCCATCTAAATGCCCTTTTTGTTCCTGGATAATGCAGTGATTACATGCACGCCAATGGAAACAGCGTTTAAGATTACAGTTTGTTGTACATTGTTCTGGATGAGAGGTTTGTCTACAGTTGTACCATCCTTCTTTACAGCACATAGGGACCTAATCTCCGGACATTAAGCTAAATTTTTTCTCAGGAGTACCTAGGTCAAGGTTGACGTTGCATATCAACCCAGCGCTTTATATTTTTAACACTTGCATATCAGCTGCCATTAAATATAATATAATACATGTAATAATCAAGTTAAATGGGAGACATAAACAAAATAGATCTGGGCCCATGACATATAGATAGACTATACAACTATATCCCCCCAGTTAGCCCCTCCCACATACGGATGAATTATATATCCTTATCGCTCTGGACAAGAATGACTTTCTAAGTCTGTCAGTGGAGCAGGAGAGCAAGAGCAGCCTCTCACTGAAGGAGCTCCTCTGCCTCATCACCAGCTCATGCAGGTTGTGATCCCTGTTGTCCATCACAGAGAGCAGTTTTTGAAGGGTTCTCCTCTCCACGACTGAGTCCTGATCAGCTCCAATCACAGAAGAGGCCTTCCTGATCAGTCTGTCCAGTCTATTAGTGTCCCTCTGCCTTATCTTATCCTTAGCAGCTCCTATAGTGGAGCTGCTAAGGACCAAAAAAGTGCCCAATTGTTCATTTTATTACTGACATAAATATGAGGAAAAAATGTATTTCTGTCATTCTGTTAGTTTTCTGTCATTTTATGTTTTGATATAAAAATCATGCATTTATATGTACATATATGGTTAATTATATATTTTCGGCAAACAACTTATTCAAAAACTAAACAAAATATCCTAAATCCACTCTGAACAAATATTTGTAACTAATATATCAACAAAATAAAACCATAAATTTAAACCTGGCTCTGTCCATTATTTTGATTTAATTGGCAAAAATGCCTGAGCAAAACACAAAATGACAGAAAACTTGCTATACCTTTTTTCTTCATATACATGTATATGCCAGTAATTAACAGCAAAAGTTTCAAATTGATATCACTCAATTACATTTTTTTCCCTATTCACCTGCAGGGAACCCCAATTCCGCTTGGTTCCATATCCAAAAAGGTTTGTCCTATAGGGATCATTTTGTTTGTAATTTTAAGAAATTGTGAAGCACTTTGAATTGTGTGAATTGTGCTCTACAAATAAATGTGCCTTGCCTTGCCGGCCTAGGGGTGTTACTACTGCAAAGTGTCACACTTGTAGCATAAAAATGAACTGTTTTGGTCCTTAACAGCTCCACTAATAATTAAAAAGCACAAAAGTTGCCTGCACATACAGTATCATCCCCCAAGAACCACAAGGCTCCACCCGCTATTGTGTCTAAATCGAGTTATTCACATTGTTTCACCTTGATCCTGGACCCCTAGTACTATTTTTCTTAATTCACCCAGTTTGTAGTAATCCTGTTTACATTTGTCATCTCCTCTTCCTTCTATTGCCCAAGATCTCATGAATTTTATCGCATCTTATGAACACAAAACTGTCCTCCACATTTTTAAAGTTCATAATCCATCACCGCACCCGTTCAGTGCTCAAAGTGTGTTCATCACGCCGCTGTGGATTTCTTAGCATGCCATTTGCTGAAAGTTGAAAGCTTGTTTTCACTTTTTTTCATTCCATTTTTAAAATCTTGATCGATCCAGACGCTCTCTCCTGACTTTCCTTACAGTATTTATTTGAACGTGACATTATTTTTAAATGATCAATACGGAAGTACACAAAACGTCAATTTGACTAAATATTTATATGTACGTACCTCTATCTTTATCATCTTTAGACGTAATTTCTTGGAAGAACTCCTCTATTTTTCTTTATTGCCTTGTAGCAGGATTTTGTCCAGAATCAGAAAAGACTTGTTGATCCATATCCTTACGACTCCATTGCGTAACGCTTTTTAAAGAACATCTAATAGCGATAAATCCACACTGGTCTCTGGTCTCTTATCGCATCGCAAAGTAAACCGCGTGATTCTTTGTTTGTGCGACCCACACGCAGAACTAAATGAAAGTAAATATATACTCTTCACTAACACATACAGCGCACCACATTGTGTTTATTTTACGTTTTAGCCTCGAACGTTCAAAACCAGGCTGCACTGCTGTTTAAACTTGCCGAGATGTAAACACGATTTCCCAGCATGCTCCCCGATCTGATAAGAGTGTGTGGCTCTGTGGAACTGCAGCAGCGCTATGGGCCGCAGAGGGGAGGGCAGGTGAAGAATGCGGTGAATGTGCTGTTTACGCCACGCTCAGCCAAACAGAAACACTACAAAATCCCGTAAATCACTGGGGCTCGGCTGCCTCCACATGTGCGGCGCGTCAGGAGGAAGATCTCTCTGTCGCTTTGAGTTACTGTATGTGGTAGTTGTTAGTTTGTTATTTCATCGAGGGTATTTAGAATAGTTTGTTCAGGGCCATGCCAGAAAAGCTACTCAACTCTGAAAAATGGTACTAGCGTTTTATCCATTGCAAATTTTTTGTTTTATTACATGAAACTCCACTTCTGTGTTTTATTTGACTGTGTGACCATATTTGGACAATAAGATCAATGATATAGGGAAGGGTTTAAAAAAGCGATGAATCTTTTTGAATCGATTTTCCTTTCCTTTGAATAGCCTGATATCGATTTAAAAAACAGAAATCGATCCAGCTGCACGCAACGACTTTAGCAAATATCTCACTTTTTTTTTGCTTTGGAAAGAGTGTCAGACCTTAAAATGAGCCATGTTCTTCTAGGGTTCTGGGACACGGTATAAAGTCGTGCTGAACATTCATGTCCAAAAGGCTAAGTTAGCATTTTACAAAACTGCTGACTCGCACAGGGATTCAAAACGGTACTAGGTAAAAACTTGTTTTGTTTTTATGCCTCTGTTTAGATGGAGGGCAAAAGTATGAATGAATGAATAATCTTTATTGTCATTGCAACAAGTACAACAAAAATGTTGTAGTCCAGTTGGTGTCTTCCAGAAAAATGTCAATTAATTCTTTAAAGTGACACATGACTCACTCATCAGTTACATTAAGCCTGTGGTCGGTTACATTTGACAGCATTCAGTGGCAACTGCACTTGGATAAAAACTGTTCTTAAATCTATTTGTCCTGGTCTTAATGGACCTGTGCCTACTCCTTGAAGGTAGTAATTGAAAGAGGGAGTGTCCTGGATGTGAGGTGTCCCTGATGATGGTTTGGGCCTTCTGTATAGCTCTGTCAGAGAGAGGAGAGGGCAGCCAGTCATCTTCTGAGCAGTGTTAATGATCTTCTGAAGCACTTTCCTCTGAGCCCCTGTGCAGCTGTTATACCACACATACATGCAGTATGTGAGGATGCTCTCGATTGAGCACCTATAGAAGGACACCAGCAGCACCTATAGCAGGACACCAGCAGCACCTATAGCAGGACACCAGCAGCACCTATAGCAGGACACCAGCAGTCTCTGGCAGATGTTATTTTTCCTTAGGATCCTCAGGAAATACAGTCTCTGTTGGGCCTTTTTCAGTAACTCAGAAGTGTTAACGCTGCAGCTCAGGTCCTCCTCAATGTGGACTCCAAGGAAACAGAAGTCTGTTCCCCTCTCCACACAAATGTATGGCATTACATTTGTGCAAAAATTAGCAAATCTATGGTGTAACATTTGGTGCAAAAAAAATATTGTTTTGTTTTCTAAAAGATGCAAATAATAAGGAGAATAAACACAGATGGCACAGAGAAGGTCAGGTTTATAGCGTTTTATGTTTATAGAAGCATATATTAGTGGAATAATAATTTTAAAAAGTGCATTAGTTTTTCTGATAATGTCTACCATATCCAAGTAAAATTGGTACTCCATAACTGAATTGAAAATCAAAGTGAAGCGTGAATCGAATCGAGATTTGGGATTCAATTTGGGAAATTCAAATCGATACCCAGCCCTACAATGATAGTGCTCGCCCAATGCCCATTCTACGGATGTACAACAAAGTGCTTTCAACCGACTTTGGATTATCAAGTGTTTTATATAATAGCAACTTTTTTAGCTTTGTCCCCTCATCAAAACCATAAAGTAATATTTCACTTCACTCTGTGTTATCCTCTTCACTGAGGTCGTTTGTTCTTAGGACAGGTTTGCTTCGTGGCGTAAAGTTTTCCTCCTTGATAAAAGATCAAGGGCTGGACCTCCCAATCGAGGCCCCAAGTAAAGCACCACCTTCTACTAATGCTAGTATTGTACATTTTATATGGCCCAACAAAGTTTTTTTCAGCATTAAACAGAAGTAAAGGTACTTAACCACAGCAACAAACAATTAAATCATTTTTTGGGTCTTTGTTAGATCCACGACAGTCCTGCATCTGTGGGATGTGCATGTGTGGTCAACGAGTTTGGTAGTGTAGCGACAACTGACGAAATTGATTGATTATTTCACCAAATGTTGTAAGCATAAAGCATTAGTTACGCTGGGGCCTACGACAATAACGTACTGTGGGCACATTAGGGGCACATACGCATGTTGTAGCATAAAGCATGTTTCCACCCCAGATGGGACTCGAACCCATAATCCCTGGCTTAGGAGGCCAGTGCCTTATCCATTAGGCCACCGGGGCACACAGAAAATGCTCATCTAAATGCCCTTTTTGTTCTTGGACAATGCAGTGACTCCACACATGAAGGTAGCATTTAAGCTTACGGTGTACTTTGTTCATTGTTCTGGATGAGAGGATTGTCTACAGTTGTACCATCCTTCATTGTTGCTTTGGCAAAGTGTTAGGAGCAATGGGCAACATGAAACTCCACTTCTGTGTTTTATTTGACTGTGTGTGACTGATGACCATATTTGGACTATAAGATCAATGACAGAGGTTGCCTAATGCCCACACTACGGAGCCCTAAATCATGCATTAGTTTGATCCAGGACAGACCCGCGTCTGTGGGATGTGGATGTGTGGGCAAAGTGTTTAGTAGTGTAGTGATAACTCACTAAATTGCTTGAATTAATGCAAATGTTGTAAGCATAAAGCATGTTTCCACCCCAGATGGGACTCGAACCCATAATCCCTGGCTTAGGAGGCCAGTGCCTTATCCATTAGGCCACCGGGGCACACAGAAAATGTCCATCTAAATGCCCTTTTTGTTCTTGGATAATGGAGCGATTACAATAGTACATTGTACTACTACACTTTTTTGTACATTCTTCTGGATGAGAGGTTTGTCTACAGTTGCACCACTCGTCACTGTTATTTGGCAAACTGTCAGGGGCAATGGCCAACTGCTGTACAGCGCCTAGGGACCTAACCTCCAGATATTTGGCTAAATGTTTGCTCCGGACTGGTACCTAGGTCTGTTGACATTGAATCTCCATCCAGCACTATGGACTTTACATCCAAGTAAACCACCAACATATAGCCCAACATAGTCTTTTCAGCATTTTAAAAGTACTTTAACTGATATAGTCTATGTGTATTGTGTAATCATAAATATTTCACAAAATACTTTTGGGGCATATGCTGGAGGGCCAGATTTATCCTCTGGGAGTCACGTTCTCTACCAGAACCATAAATTATCACCAGACCCATTCTGATCAATGCTGCACTCAAAGATTGTTCATTATGACCATTGATTTACTAGCATGCCGTTAACCAAAAGGAAACCCAAAACATACACAATAGGTTAAATTCTCCTGTCAGGTGATTCTGACCATTAGCCTGGCTCGAGATCTGGAGATGGGTCCCCGGGCGTCATGGACATGGCTGCCCACTGCTCCTGACGGATTGCCCCAGTGGCATCAAGGGATGGGTCAAATGCAGAGAACGAATTTCCTTACGGGGATTAACAAAGTACAGTATACCTTACCTTACCTAAACCTTTCTATTTTTCCTGTTTCTTACTCTCACTGCTGCCTAGAGAGGGCACTCCAGGCCAATCCAAAATCCTAACAAACACAGTCCACAATCATAGACTATTGACTTCTAGACATTATTTTAAGTCATAAAATGTAAACGGACTGTAAATTCCTGTGGTGCCCAAAGGAACATTTATAAGCCACAATTATGCATGGTAAGTCAAACTTTTACTTTTCCCATGCAATGCTAGTCACTTTCAATGTCTTCTTATTGGTATTTTTGCATTACGGCTGTTTACTCGTTTGAAAAGGCTCCAGTCCGTACAGCCTCATATTTGTGGTTTAGAATAACTTACTCTCCCCACTCGTCTCCTGCAGCCTCTCACCCCACTGTCACTCGGAGCATTTCATTATCCACTTCTCATCCTGACCATCACTTCCTCACTGTCAAAGGCGCACAGAGGTTTACAACTCGTGCGGTGGACGTCGTTAGAGCCGTTGTGGAGTTTGAGGTTTGGAGAATGCGAGCTCCATGTCTGTGGTCTGATTTACTGCTGTGTAGATTGCACTATGGCCACGTAAGTGCAATCCAGAATGATTTGTCAACGTTTAAGACTTACAACGGGAAGTTTGCGGCGCTGCTGACAGGATGTGACAAAAGAGGAAGCGCTCTGGTTGGATTTTAAAGGGAAAACCTCAAATATGTCAAGGTTGCCACCACAAGGTAAATATTTGCACATTGTTCTGTGACATAATCTGTCGAAGGTGGGATTAGCGGAGGTTTTAGATTAGGATATTATGTGTGGATGCCCTTGAAAATCTTGGAATGTGATATGTCGACCAATTCTAACCATTAAAGGTGCATTATGTAACTGTTTAGACCTTTTCGTGGCCCAGTGGCTGTATGGGAGCAGCATGGCACCTTTGCTTTCCATTTTAGTGGCCTCTATGATGCACCAGGATCAATTGTTTTTAGTTTTTGTTCCACAAACTTACCATAGACCCTAAAACAATGGATCCTGGAGTGTCATAGACCAGTGGTTCCCAACCTTTTTTGTCTTGCGTACCCCTTTCGCCTTTTATCTATACTCTGAGTACCCCCTGTCTCAATGGTTTTGGTGATTAGTTAGAAAGTGAATGACTAAAACTCCTATTTGTCAGTAAAAAGGCTACTAAATATTCTCAAACTCACACTCTTTTCAGTTAAATGTCTTAAATAGCTTTTCTTTTAACATAATAATCAAAAATACAATTCAGTTTTATCTCATTTTGTGTCTGAAATTATTCCAAGCATCCCCTTCTAAGCTCTCGCATACCAACCAAGGGTCCCCGTACCCCTGGTTGGGAAACACTGTCATAGACCAGTGGTTCTCAACTGGTACGATGTCAAGACCCACATCAATCTATAATACAGGGTTTCCACAGGGCATTAAAAAGCATTAAGTTCTTGGAAAATAATGACATTGCTCAACTAATTTTACAGCATAAGTTTGTCAGAAATACAAAAAATAGGGTCTAGAAATCATACTGTATTTCTGGCCAAAAGTTGTCCATTGTATCCAATTGTTTATTGAATATGGAAATGAATATTAAATATGTACTGATTTGTGGCGTTTGTAGGATAAAAATGTTTGTATTTGGGCATTAATATGGCATTAAAAAGCTTTAAAATTGACTTGCTGCTACCTGTATAAACACTGATATACCAAATTAATATTAAATTTAGTATAAATTATGGTAAATAGTCACACTGTATTGTCCTATATACTGTATTATCATTGAATAAACCTTAAATAATTCTATAAAGCTGAAATAATGATCAGAAGGTCTTATTCTAACAGACTTCCAACCAATTTTCTTTTCAAAAGTTCCCAAGGAAAAGCTTGCGACCCACTAAAAATGATTCCACCCATACAGCCATTGGCCACTAATGTCAACATCAAAAGTTGCATATTGCACCTTTAAGCTCTGTACTATAACTTCTTTTGTTGGATTGATTTGTTATAGCTCATGTATTCAAAATAAAGGGATTGCAATCAGTATAGTATCACTACATGCAAAAACTATTCTTAGCAGAGGATGGTTTCGATCCATCGACCTCTGGGTTATGGGCCCAGCACGCTTCCGCTGCGCCACTCTGCTGACTGAGTGTCTGAACAGCGTTGTTACAGCTCTGTCAGAGAACAGAGGAACAATGATCTCTCCTTTTTAGCCCCTCATAAATGGCTGCTTTCCTATCGCACTTATCTTATATAATTTTCCTCTTTAATGTGCTGCACTTTGTCTCACAGAATCCCGACCGCTTCCTAATTGTCTCTCATTATTCCCTGAAGCCATAACATCCATATGTCCTTTTCTCTAATCGCCCTTTGTCACTTGTATAATATTTTTAGAATCTCCCACATGTCACCGCTAATAGCTTTGTCTGTTGCCTGTGGCCATAAGCACCATTATATCTCGATTTGGCTCTCTCCATTGTAGACTAACATATCTACAGTGAGGGGGATAATATGCATATAGTTATTAATTTCACCTCCAGCATCAGCTTTAACCTCTTATTCCCCACAGGACCCAAATTGGACACACAAGACGCCGTGGGCCCAAAATAGTTGGCAAAAGCACCATGAAATACGAAAAATTTGACGATTCATTTGTGATTTCAAAACTCAGGTCGACTCTAAAGAAACGTAAAGTCTGCAATTTTGATCATTTTTGGAGCAACTGACAGATTTTTCTGAAAGGTTTAGTTGTGTGCAAATAAAGACCCAGAACATTATCTAAACAAGGGGTTCCCTTGGAGTTTCATTTGGCCTTCGAGATGGTGCTTATATTTGTAAGAAGTGTCCACTTTGATTAATTTGTGACTGAATGGACTGTCAACCAAAACAACTTTAAACTCTTATACCCTACAGGACCCAAATTTGGCACGCTGGGGTTTAAGGGGTTAAATGTGTAAATTCAAGCATGAACATAGACAAAAGTGTGATT
>OMNZ01102800.1:10456-21255 GCA_900303255.1 Lesueurigobius sanzi | reverse complement strand
CACATGAGGTTACGCCAAAAACAAAATGCCTTAGCTGTTCGATTTATCTTGCGTATTATTATACATATTTTGCATGTGTCCCGCAATCTTTTGCCTGCACAAACAACAACGTCAATGTGAATTGTAGCTTTCTATTCTAATTTTAAGTGCGATGAGATGTTTTTTTCTTAATCAAAGTTAAACTTGTCCCACTGGCAGATTTATTTTACAGTTTTCCTCAATCGCTAAGACACATTTTTGGAAAGCTGCTGTCCTTTTCTCTAAAGTGTGAACACAAACCCCAATTTTCAAGCTTCATTCACAAAACCTCAGAAAAAAACTAAGTTTCATCTCAAAACAGTTCAACCTGTGCTCAAAACTGAACTATGTTGTCAAATCGTGCCCCAAGTCAATCTAAATTAAAAACACTACTGAGCAGTCACTAAACACTACATAGAAAAAAAAGAAGACACAAAGCTCAGGACATGAAGCTGCAGAAATAAATGTTTATTATTCACTGTAGGATAAATGCATGTTGCGAAACAAAAATCCTGTGCATTTGTAACAAGTTCATTTGCAAAGACAGATAAGTGCCATTGACAAAAATAAATGTAAGCTATTTTCTATTTTGACCAGATCAGTGTTACAGCAGTGAATCAGAAATATGAAGTCACTTGTTATTGATGACATTTATTCAACTTTACTTTTCCTAGTGTCAATTTAAGAGCACAGTGATACAAATCTGAAACTATTTACCAACAAGTTCAATATGGAGATATCTGTTTTTGCAAATGAACTCTTCACCTGTACATACTGTAATGTAAAAAAAATATATAATAATCCTGTGCATTTACACGTAGCACTTGTACAGTACAAAAACAAACAGAATCTTATGCACAAGTGCTTTACTACTTGCACACAGTAAGCCTACGTAAAAATAAAGTACAAACCAGTGCTCTCTGAACTGGCTTATACATGTTCCCTCACATCATTAGAAACAAGTGTGATGAGTTTTGAGTTGTTGTGTTCAACCGGTGACACTTGTGCTTTAATTGTGTTTGACTTTTGCCACCTGTGCTCACCTTTATGCAACACAGGTGCATCACAATAACAATGTGTTGGGTGTGTCGAAACAGGTGAAAAGTGCTGATGGTTTTGCCAAAAGAGAGACTGATTCGAATCAGTGGGTTCAGGCAACTGAGCATTTGGTTCAGACAATTTAGTGTTTTAGCGATTGAGAAAATGAGCCACTGAGATCAGACCCAGACGGTAACATGTAGGGAAATGATAATCGACCGGAGTTTACGGATGGCTAAGGCAGACCTAGCCTAAACCACAAACTGGTTGTAAGTCAAAACAGTCAGTTCAAGCGTGTTTTGGACTTTGAAATTCAGATGCTTCGGATCAGAATGACTTTTACATGAATCAATTATTTGTCACTGTTAAAAAAAGTGTTTATTGAAAATACTTCAAGTAAAAATATCTAAAATGTGCACTTTTTACTTTACTTTCCACCACTGCTGCTATATATTTTATTTTTTGTTTGACTTGTTTGTTTTGTTTCCAGTTCAATCCAGTTTCTTGAGCCCACAACACCGTGCAGTCGATTTTATCCGATTTGCCATTAAAAAAAGAAACTCCAACCCAAGATTAAGTTTCGGGTGAACTTTTCATTTTGTTTTCCCGTTCAAAAACACAATATTATTCCTGTGAAACAGTTGTTGACAGGTTGAGCTTGTTAAACTGGCCTCTCTTCAGTCAGCGCTAAGCAGCGCTCAGCGAGAATGGCTGCTTATGTGGATGATCTTCCTCATTCTGTTGTTCGGGCCATGGCAGCTCGGGGATGCCTCTGCGCTCCTTGTTGATTGGCCTTTCAGCGCGTCGAGTCTTTTTCCCCCTCTGCGGCCTCAGCGGGGAGCAAAGTGGTGCGTACAAGCATGTCATCCCCCTGATTTCCTTTTAAAAAAGCCCGACCGGATGCTTTTTAAATGCATCATCAAGGCAATGGGCTGTCCAAGTCGGTTACAAGTTAACCAAATAAACACTGACAATGAAATTAATAATGCATATTGTTTGCGAATGCCTCAGCTGGATGATTTGACTGATGTATGCAAAGATGGTAATTTATTGAAAGTAAATTCATGTAATTGTGCAGCGGAACTTGATGAAGCAAAAGGAGGTGTCAGCACGGCTTCCATCATCATCAGAAGAAAGAAATCATTAAAGAGCACAAACAAATCCAACTTCAAAGCGCGCCAGACAACAAACACTTATTTTATAGATGTGTTTCATTTAGTCCAGAGTTCAGAAAGCCTGTTATGGTAAATATGTCAGCCTTGTTGTTAGTTGTTTGCGGATGTGATTGTTGTGGATTATTTATTTTTTCTCGCCGGCCCGTTGGGAAGCGAAAGCTCACTCCGAAACATATCAAAGTAGTCAGTGTAAATTTAATTCGAAGACGAGGAGGGGGAACAAGAGCCTAAATGTACTTGTCATCGTCAAGACAAATTGCCGAGATGAAGAGCTCAAGTTGCAACGTGATCCCGGCGCCCGAGTTGGTTAGAGTAGTTTACGGCTGAACTGTCTCCATGATATCTGTAATGTCGGCGCTGTGACATGATTGAAAAATTGTGCATTTGGTTATGAGGTCTTCGCTGAACAGAAGTGGCAAAGTACTTTTAGTCGGATAAGACGTGCACTTTAGTGAGGAGGCATTGCAGAACAAATAATGCTTTAAAAAGAGTGGTGGTGATGATGAGTAGTGATGATGTTTGTGAATGGTGGCATCTAGTTTTTAAGCCCTAGAAAAACTAGCAAGCAAACTTTTGTACATGCATACCACTAACACGGCTCACGAGCTCACTGCAGTTTCCGTTCCCACATTGTATGAGGCATGTGTGGAGCTTGTATGTCCTCCCTGTGTCGAAGCGGGTTTCCTCTGCTCGCTCTGGCCACACCACCTTGTGAGCGCTGATCCCGTCAGATGTCGTACATAGATTTATTTATTGTTCGACTGGAATTAGGACAGTGCACATTAATTAGGATGTCAGCAATAAGCCTCACTGTTTTTAGGTAGCCTTTTTAATTTGTAAATGAGCATTGGTTCTTCCATCTTCTGGAGCTTTGTTGGGTGACTATACAAATACGATTCCCCTCCCCTTTCCAATCAACTTTAAACATTAATGTGGGTTAATTCTTCTAGAATCCCTAACCAGGATAAGGGCTCACAACAGGAGCCATCGCTGTTGTTGTTTTCTTCCGTAATTTTCATCGGATGTTTGGGGGAAACAGCTGATGCTTTCACACATTGTGCACTGTTTATTTAAATCAAAGATCTGTTACACCGCCAGGGAAGCAATATATCGTTACAGAGTATTTGACAATACGTGATACGCAAATAATAAAGAAAATGTATTGAATATGCTTGTTTGACTCCATAGTTTATTCAGAAAGTATCACAACACACACTAACTACTGCAATAACTGGTTTAACTTAATAAACATAATAAAAACTTCCATTACTGCACTTTATAAGATCATTTTTCATACGTTTCTTTGGAATGTGTGTTCTATTTATGGACGCTGTACCAGGATTCACCTGTATCCCGACAATATGTATTGCATTGTGAAGTTGCTGGCATTATCCAGCCCTAGAAGCAAGGCCCTGTTTGTGAACACTGTGAACACTGTGAACAATTTGAGTGAACAATCTTAGAACTCTAATTATTTATTTAATACATTCATGTTGTCTAACAAAGCCCTGGATGTGACCACATCGCGATCGCTTGTATAGCCCCTTGGTTTTTCTTTGCTACAGCCACCAACTGCTTTTGAAAAATGTCCCCAAAAGTCTGGAAGTCATATATGTCAGATGCAAGTGAACATAGCATACCACTTAAACTTTTGTTCTTGTTGGCATTTAAGACACTGCAGGTGAAACTCAATTTTTTCAATTTTCAGGTTTTGGGTCATATTTACAATAAGGAGTGTATCGAAAGGAAAAGATTCTTCAGTCTTCATCTTGTACGGTAGTTAAAGTACTGATTAAGACTGGATCTTTGCCTATGGACTTGGACAACTCCTATACTGACTGAGAACATACACAGACACAACTTACACAGGAGTGTAATTATTGCACTGATTCAATGTTTCTCCATAGAACTATAATTGTAGAAATTGTAACTTCAATGACCATTTTCTCAAAATACATTTTTCTCACATTTTGGCAACAGAATCTCCATCTTAGTAGCTCCTGATCAGTGGTTTCGCTGGGGATAATTTTTCTCAGTCATTTTGAAGGACAGGGTTGTAAAAAATCTGTTGTGAGCTATCCTTCATTAATTAATCTCTCATTATATACCTAGTATTATGTAAGGAAACACAGATTACAGGATAAATGGATGCAAATCTAAATATAATGTGTGAGTAGAATCATAGACGATGAATCTGGAAACTACAACTACACTTGTGTGTAAAACTCTCAAAAGATGATGATGGCTTGATTTTCAAGCCTTCAAAATGTTCTGTCATTGACAGAGAATTTTCAATTAATGTAACCTCTGCTCCTGACTAAGAAATTTCCAGTCTTGTACTTTTTTGTATTTTGGGGATTTGTTCAGAGGGATTATTTAATACAGTAATTCAATTAGCCTAGCCTGATTTATTGACTTTTGAACCTCAAAAAACAAAGCAAAATATGATTATTATAAAACAGATTTATTCACTAATAACTAGTTTATTCAAAATCTAAAGAAGATATCCAAAAGATGAGACATGAAGTAAGAAAAGTGAGAGAAGATGAATGCTGCGAGTCGTATACTTTCGTATGTATGTGACTGATCTGTCTGCCGTGTCTGTCCTCTGCCGAAGGCCCATAGTTGCAAGTCTTTCCCATGTCCCACACAGCTCGCAGAGAGAATGGCACGGCTCTGAATGCCCTCTGTTAGACGAGATGTGGCAATTGGAGTAGAATAATAAATACACACCATATGTTGCAGGAGACAGTGGCCATGCATTATTGAGTGTGATGCAGTGTGTCAGCTGCGAACATAATGCTTGTTAAAACATAATAAAAGAATGAGATGTTGGACATGATTAAAGAAAGCCAAGTTTGTTGTAAACACTGGAATCATAAAAAGGCTAATGACATGAAAGGGAATAAATAAATAGTTATCAGTGTCTTCATTTTGTCTGAGGAGGCTGGCTCTGATTGACGCAGGGCTTTGTTGTTGCTCATTATCATTTATTAGGCTTTTGCATCATTACCAGCAGTGTTACAAGCAAGTTACTCCAACATTATAATATATTCCACATTACTAGTTACAGCTTTAAGAATGTAATATGTTTGTATTACATTATTACTACTATTGCAAACATGTAAGTTACTTTTGACAAAATATAAACTGAAAATAGTGATAATGTCAAAGGTTTCCTTTTCCTCAGTCGTCCACATTCTTTTGTGTTTTGTTTTGATGATGTTGGCTACACAAGTCTCTTTCTACACCAGTATCCAACTTGATATGGTGCTGCATCTTATTTGGGGGGAGTTGCTCTTGTCACTTGAGTTACTTAAATGGTAATGACTAATATATTGTTTTGTTTAAGTAATATATTACATTGCTCAATTACTGAAAAAAGTAATATATTTCTGCAACTAGTTTTCTAATGAGTGACCCCCAACACTGATTACCAGTCATACTTGGAGCATGTGCAACCACTGAATAGTCGCGTAATATGAGTACATATAGTTACAGACAAAAAAAAACATAACTTAAAGGGACTATTCCTGATTTTTATTAGAAACAATGAAAGTGGGAGCGAGTACTTTAAATTGATAGGTGTGGTCCAAACTCATTCCTAACTTTCCTAACACATTTTTAAGAACCCATTCATACCGATGAGTTTATGAGGACATTTCACCACTCGCAGGGTCACTTTTTAGGGTCACTGTCTCAGAACTGCAAGGAAACTAGCCTGAAAGCTCAGAATTGACAGTACGCTTTATATTTACAGTTGTGCTCATAAGTTAACATACCTTTTTAATGTTTAGGCCATTTTTCATAGAATATGAATGATAACACCAAAAATATTTTTTCCACTCGTGGTTAGTGGTTGTGCAAAGCCATTTATTGCCAAAGAACTGAGTACTCTTTTGAAATCATAATGAAACAGAAACTACTCAAATGTCCCTGATCTAACGTTCACAGGAGCGAAAGAAAAACTCACTTCAGCTGAAATACAGGACTCTTTGACAAAATTGGACTCTCTGACAAAATGTGTGTTTGTTTCAAGATGCACAATATGTAAACTTTTCATCAGGGACATTTGGTTAGTTTCTCTAATTGAGAAGCGTAAACAAACAAGTTTTTTGACAATAAATAGCTTCACATAACCACTAACCATGAAATAAAGGTTTTCATGACATCATTCATAGTCTATGAAATATAATTTATATACATGTAAACTTTTGAGCACAACTGTATATGTAAAAAACAAACAAAAAAAACTTGAAACCCGACCCAGCCTGACCGCGAAGCGTGACATCTCGGCCCGAATTCTTGGTCGGACTGGTGCATGTGCTCGGGCCTAAAATCTAGTTTACTTTTACATATGCCATTACAGTATCAGAAACATACAGTAAAGTAGGTCACAATGAAATATGCAAATTTGGTCGCACCACGTGAGAACCTTAAAAAAACAAAAAAAAACAGCTTTTCACAAATTAAACCTGGACTATATGTCAAATCGCCGTAAAGAAATCAGAATCATAGTTTTCATTCTTTTGCATCATTTTGCAGCGTTAATTTGATTTGAAAACCCACCCAAACACGCTGTCACGCTTTCCTGACGGGGCCTTGGGAGAGAGTTTATCTCATCATTAATTAAGTATCATACTCCCTACACGCTGCCTGTGCTTAATTAGGAAGAGGGGGTCATTGGGGAGGGCTTATTAACTGGAACAAATTTGTTAAAGGAAGGCGAGCGAGACAGATAAAAGAGCGCGCCCCTCCGCTTTTCGGGCCGTCCCTGACAAGACTTGGCCGGCGGTGATTGATACCCTCCTCCAGTCACGGGCCCGCAGTCAGAACTGGGAAAGATGAAGGACTTAACTGGGAACGCCGAAGAGCTGTGGGGCTGCGGGGGGAGAGGGCGGAGGGGGAGGGGGGGGGTTGTGATCGGAGACATATGCCGGGGCTCAAGCGCGATGGAGTTAGACGGAGAGGACGGAGAGGGAGGGATGGTCCAATAGGAACACAGAGGAGAGGAGGACGCGGGGGAGAGGCCCGGAGATGGATGGTGCCGCTGCGAAACGTCACCCAAAGCTTTATTTATCAAGTCCCACCGTTTCACCTGATATTTTTAGATCTGGAAACGGGATGTGTGAAATGTGTCAGTGAGAAATGTAGTTGTTTTTGTCCTGTGTTGTTTATTTGATGGTTTGTAGTGATGTGACTGCTGACACTTTCTCTTTCAGTCTTTGGGATCCGTTCATTTTAAAGAGCCATTTAAGAAAAGACTGGCTCATTCTCGCATACAGTTTTTTTATGATGCCAGAGCGAAAACTCATTTCTAATACATCTTTAGAATTAAATGATCCAAACTCATAATGGCACTTAATTTTACAATTTGAAAGTATGTACATGAATGAAACTGTGCTACAATTAGTAAAAATAGGCTGCAACCACTCGCCTAATCATTTTTAGAGCAAATAATGTTGATTCTAGACTTCTTTCTGAGTAAATCTTTGTAAAATTGAGTCAAATGAAAGATTTGGCTCTTTTCACAATTGCGATTCGGTTTGAAGCGCTCACCGTTGGTATTTTTGCAGTGGTTTATCAATGAATGGATTTAAAGGCACCTGATTTTTTAATTTTCATTTTTAAAACTACAATTAATGTAAGAGGTAAAATTTACAGTTTTGGTCCAAACACATTCCTAACTTTCCTAACCTTTCTAAAATCCTGTTTCTTCATAGAGATGAGTTTGCACATTTGCACATTTCACAACTAGCAGGGTCACTTTCTAGGGTCATATTCACAGAAATTCTTGGGTCCAAACCATGAAATGGACAATAAATGCTTTATATTTAGATGCACGGTATTATTTTCACAGTTGTTTGAGTTTGCAATATATGAAAGCAGTCCCTTTAAATCTGACATTTGGTCAACATCTCCCAGTAAAGTTACAAGTCAGGTCTTAGGAGACTCACAGTAAAGACATGTGTTTGTTGGTTCATTTTTTAAATAAAAATATCAAATAGATGCTTATATTATAATTATTGGGTGAAATGCTACGTGGTGTACCTGTTTTAAAGAGTTGATCAAAAGAGCTGATTCAGTCTAATTTAGAAGCAGGTAAAGTAGCAGTCAAACTTTCAACTGGGTTCACTTAAGGGATGTTTAAGCCTTTCCCCACACTTGTATTTAGTCTGGAACCTTAATGCAAGCTCCGTCTCACAATAGAACATTAGTTTTTGAGGTTTTAATTGTGTAGAATTGTTAAACTAGAAAAAAAGTATCCTTCCTGGCGATTTGTCAGAAGAAACTTCTGGGCCACCAAAAATTGGTCTGAGGGCCGCACGTTGGGCACCCCTGGCGTAATCTTATGCATGTTCTTTGTAGCAAAAGGTTTTCTAAAATCAGTTAGTAGGAAATGTTTAAGTTTTTAAAGTCCTAACATGATCAAACAAGAGCCAAATCTTCATTTGAGTAGGTTAATACACCATTCTTTTTAATCCAATCCAACTTTATTTATAGAGCTCTCGACCAAAGTGCTGTTCACCACTGGGTCCTAATGTGGGTCCTCACAGCCACTGCAGGGGGCCTCCAAAGATTGAGTGACTTGTTCTCATCTTTTCTTTTAGAGTCAGACAAGTTGCATTACCTGAATGATCCTTTTTTCAACTTGTGAGTGTTTATTAACTGCTTCCCCCAAACGTGTTGCTAGCTCTCACAACCCTCCCACACATCCTCAATGTTCACATGAGTCCCAATTTTTAGATGCATTTCATCCAGGAGCAGGTGTGGTTATGAACATTTTTTTTGTTTTTTTGACTGCTGTCCTATTTTTTGTTTAATTTGAGGTTCTTGAGCAACACAAGTAGCGTCATATACTGTATATTCTGGTCCACGCTGTTTTTAGTGTCCATAACGCTTTGTGGCAGAATGAGATTGGCTAAGCCGCTAAAACAACAGATGTGGAGCTCAAACATGAGTGTTGCCAAAACCCTCCCTGGCAGAGCATGAACAAGAGCTGACCCCGCGCTGCTTTAGCAAACTCCCAACAGCAGGCGATGACATGACAACCAGGCATTTCTGAAGTCACTGTCAGGCAAGACAGGACCCCATACCTGATGTTGAAAAATCACCAGATAATGTACATTTTTGTTTTGATTTTTGGTCCAATAACCACATGGAAAAGCAAATTTGACTCAGAAATGTGCTGTATGAAGTGAAGTTTGACGGCTGTTTGTGTAAGCGTTTAAAATTGTAGGTTTCTCAGGAATTAAAATGAAGAAAAGTTGTAAAGAAATTGATCTGCTTTTGTACCGTCATATTTTAGTTCTACACTAGAGCTTCAAGGGCCCAACCTGATTTGCCTATAAGAGATTGAATTGTAAATTTTGGCCGACTAAAGAACTTTACCCTAGTAGTGTAGCGTGTGTAATTATATGCAATGATCAGTAAAATCTATAATTTTCAACATACAAATCTGCACATACACATTAAAACATGCTAAAAAGCCTCTAGTTTAAAACTGAGATGGAGGGCAGCTGAAAATAATGTGGTAGAACTGTCAAAATGCAGATTTCTAGTCTTAGTTTTGCTAATTTCTTTAATTCCTGCAACCTAACCTGGCATGTGCCAGATTGATATACATAGTTCTCTGATTTGAGTTCTACACATTATCAATCTGGAATGGCTCTCGTTCAGTCCGGTTGTGAAAGGGAGGGACCGTACTTCAAGATATTTGGGTGAAACGCCTACCGTACTTTTGCTGAATCCAGTCGGGAGAAAGGTACAAACGTCTCTTTGCTCTATAGCTTTTCAAAGCAGAAATGGTCAGCATTTCAGCGAAAACAGAGTCAATTGCAGCATGAAAAAGTAAGTCCTTAGACGTATCCATGTTTGTTATTCTTCGGCGTTTGGTGCAACGTCATACCAACACGTCCCGCCTTAAACCCCAATGCAGGCACGCCATTGGTCCGCACAAAATTGTTGAGTCGAGCCAAACATTAGTGTATGGACTCTTTCAAGATGTATTTTCCCCACTTTGTGAAATCACAAATCTTGTGTGAAAACATCTTATAGCACAAGGTTAGGGCCAATCCACAATTACCAAAAACTGTCACAAACTTCAATGTCTTTGTCAGCAAAACATGAACTAAGGTCTAAGTATTTTCTCATAAAGGTGTCCAAAAGTGGAGACAACATTCAAAAACACGAGTGTGATATTGGCCAGTAGAAAGGACTTTCACACATAAGAATAATATGGCAGGTTTGTGACTCCAATTACTATCAAATAATGATCAAGTACGAGGTTTGTCAATCTTCATTTTGGAAATTTCCTTCAAAATACAACTCTCCCATAGAGTTGTATTGGCACCTGCTCCAACCTATTAATATAATATAATTAGGGCTGGGAAAATTATCGCGTTAACGCTTTGCGTCAAAATGGTAGAATTATCGCGATAAAATAAATTAACGCAGCGTTAAAATTCCTCCCCTTTAACCTTCGCTGCTTTGAAGTGACGCGCAGCTGCTCTCAGCAGAACGCTGTACGCAAAGCAAACGCTGTGTCATGTCTCATGAACGGCAGCA
>OMNZ01102777.1:2791-14236 GCA_900303255.1 Lesueurigobius sanzi | reverse complement strand
TAAATAAACATAATGGAACAAAATATTTACATGAACATACAAATGTAGGCAGAAGCATCCACCTGATCAGTGAGGGGGCCACTCAGCTCCCTCACATTTGCCTTGTTTTTTTTTTTTGCCTTGGGTTGAAAACTCAATAAATCAGGCTAGGAATTAAATATTGAAAAATCTCTCAGAACGAACCTTCAACATATTGTTAAGTGCAAGACTGGAAAGTTTGGAGTGTGTAGGAGCTACTAAAGTGGAGATACAATGAGGGCAGAAATCATTTTTGAAAAAATGGTCATCGAAGTGACAATTTCCCATAATAGTTCTATGGAGAAACTTAGAATTACACTCTTTATTGTGAAGATTTGGGCATTTAAGTGTTTTCAGGTGAACGTTTACATGGTAAGAGAGTAAACTGTCCCAAAACCTGACAATTGGAAAAAATATTTTTTTAATTATCAGGCTTCATGCAGTATTATAGCAGAGTATGAACTTTGTGAACACACTTGATTGACTGGTTGATGCATAGGTGAACTGCATGTTAACTAAATATACAAAAATCGCCTTAAAAAGCATGCAGTGTTTCTCATGTCCGTGTGAATATAGTTTGTTTGCATCCATTATTCATAGTACAGTGTTGCTACGTTATAGTTTATCCACTGCGTGTGGAAAAATGCATAAAGAATGTGAATTTATGCAGCAAAGGTGACTTGTATGTTTGAACGATTGGCACTTGTACAAGTATTACATATGGCAACTTGATTTTCATAATAAAAAAGGCTTCACAGCAAAAATTACATTCCTAGATTATTTTAAATGACTCAAATTTGGAATATATTGATTAGTTTATCAGATAATTTGACTAGTTTAGATCTGGGGTTTTTCTGACTTGTTTCAATACATTGCTTCTTAGTAAAGTATTTGCCAATGGGGAAAGAACATGAGTCTTCCTATTGGCATGTTTGTTGTCCTATTTCAAGCGAAGATGACCTTAGAATCAGTGAGAAAATTCATCAAACAAACCAAATAATGGAGATGACAGTAGTTAATGTCTAGTTCAAACTACTCAAAACAAGATTAATATTCTCAGACCAAGAATAAACCCATGCTTGATCTTTAGTTTTTAATAGTAACACTATTTTTCAAAAAACCTCTAGGTTCATTTTAAACTATTCAGCTACGATCATAGAAGTCGGATTGAATCGATGGCTGCCCGTGGAGAAGTCTGCAGCTCAGACAACTCTCCAAGTGAAAGTTGAAGGTCGGACCATTGAGCCGGTTTCTTTTTCACCCACTAAGTTGAAAGCTGCCGTTTAAAAAATAAATAAAAATAAAAGGGAAAAAAAGAAAGAAAGGCCGCACTCGTGTTCTGCTGCGGTGCCAGAAACTTGTATAGACCTCAAAGAAATAAGCTGCACGTTGACTTCTCCAAGGGCAGCGTGAGGAGAGGGAGAACGGCTGTGTTAAGTGCATATGCAACAGGTGGTGGGCAATTAGCTTTGGCTTTCAGATTTGCAACCAGACATGCGTTCCTCTCCTGTTGCTGGAATTGCTGGAGTAAATGTGGAATTTTGTGTTTGTTGTACTAAAATATAGCCTTAACCAGATTCTGGCTACTTCAAAGGGTTACTCCAAGGCATCCTTTTGTATTGATTGTATTGAAAACGCTGAACCACAGCCGGCTAAAAAGTTTAGCGTTTGTTTGTCGAGTTCAGGTTTTGTGCAAATTTATTCAACTTTTGACTGCTTACTTACAACTAAACCCCAAATCAACTTTTTTTTTAATGCTGATTAACTGTATAAATGGGTGTCTAATAGTGTCTCCATTATTACTTTGACATTTTAGTGCACATTTGTTGAAATCTAACTTTTGTGCTTAAAACCGTCTGTGTGGCGCCCTCTTGAGGTTAAAACTATATGGCATTGGTTCAACAGCTGATGTGACGTCCTAAAACTGCCCTGCCGCTGTGGACAAAACAGGAGCAGGGAGAGGCAGAGAGCCCTAGTTATACCTCCACCTATCAAAATTAGAACTCAATATATACTCAAGTAGAATACCACAAAGTAAAATGCAGAAAAAGAAAAAAAAAAAGTCTCTATGCCTAGTAAGATATGCATATGGGAAATGACTGACTCCAAAGCAATCTTTTCAAAGCTTTTTCAAATATTAGACTACATAATGCAATCCTTCCCCAAACATTTTATTTAGTTATTTAATATGGACATAAATGAAGATGAGATATTGTTATCTTAAGTTCGGGAGCAGGACCACACCTCCTCGCTCGCTCTCTTCCGGTTGCCACCTAATTTAAGCTGGACGTTTACCCACCTTGTCCTCTCGTTCTTCGCCTCAGTGCCCCTCCCTTTTCTTTTAATGCGTTCTCTTTCTAATTTTCATCACTTTCCCATTGGGGGCCTTTCGGTAAAACAATAACTAGATCAAGACTCAAATGAGAGCAACTCTATTTGAGCTCTCTGCTTAAGATGTTAACATTTGGTCTATAGTCTGTGTGAGTCCATCGTAGGCAAAGATTCTTCAGTCTTCATCTGTACTCTGTAGTAGCCAAAGAACTTCATCAGCAAATTAGCAGAATTGACTGACGCTTGTGGGTCTTTTATGAAGAACCATTAGGAGGAGTTCACCGCTAAGTACCACCTCTCTTAGTTCAAGAGGTTTGAGAAAAACATCTTAATTAGGTGTGAATAGGTCAAGAGAGGCGGGACTTAGAGCAGGGTGTCCGAACTTTTTTTCCTGGAGGGTGTATTCGGCCACGAGGGCCAAAGATCGGTGGCCAGTGCTGTCAAACATTCAATTGGGTTATTTGAAGAGAGGTTTTAATTAATCCCCAAATCTATTTTTAGTCTGGAACCTTAATACAAGCTCTGTCTCACAGTGACATGTATTTTTTTAAGGTTTTAATTGTGTTGAATTGTTCGACTTGTAGAAAAAGTATAATTTCTGGTGATGTGTGATGTGTCACTTTGGACACCCCTAGCTTAGAGGTTAACTCCTCCTACTGGTTCTTCATAAAAGACCCATGAGCGTGTCAGTTCTGCTCAGTGCCGACAAAGTTCTTTGGATGAAGAACGAAACATCCTCCACTCCAACTACAGAGTACAGATGAAGAATCTTTGCTCACGATTCGTCTATAGTTTTAGTCCAGTGGGATGGCACTCACTAAATTGAGCCCAATATTAGTCTGAATTTCCCCAACATGGCGACGTTACAGAGCACTGTATTACTGTACTGAACATGAAAAGAGAAACACTACATTTCCACAAAGTTGCATCATGCTGCTCTAATCTTCAGTGCAAACCCTGCCCTCGCACTGTGCACCCAACATCCACCGTCTAGTAAACAAATATAGCCCGTCTCCTGGTGGTTGCCCTCTCCCCCCAGGCTGCCGGTGTGCGAGCGTGTAGCCCAGATTGGGTAAAGGTCACGGGGGCCGGTATCGTGCCAGCTGAGCCCTGCTTGTGGGTTGTTAGCGTGCCAGGTCAGCGGTGGCATTCGAGATACCTTTGTGTTGCGGTGATAGGATCCAGGAGCAGGCACAGTGGATGAGGGGGTGAAGCGTCTGGTGATGAAAGGGAGAGGGAAGGCAGAGCAGAGCCGCTGTGAGCTCGGGGATTGGCTTGTCATTTTTTTGTTTTTTTCTGAGAGAGAGAGATTTGTGTGTTGTGCAAAAAGGTGCGGAAAGGGAGAGAGACGGGACTGAAGTTGAAAATCCTACCTGTGGTGCATGTCTAACGCTGGATACAAATGTTTTCAAAAGGAGATTGAGTTTGAAAATTTTGCCTGGAGTAAGTTTCTTTCATCCCATCTCATGTTGACCTAGGCTCTGTTAAACATTCAGCGTGTATACAGAGCTGTTCCACAAATGTTAACACAGTTGGATAGAAAATCTTAGTTTTCCAAATTTTGACATTTTGATCAAAGTATTAACTCTGCTGTCACGGGCAAAAAGTGAAGCGAATCCATTTTTATTGAATGGAAAAATTGTTTTCCGCATGGCACAGTTATTGTTACACTGAAATCACAAATCCAAAATGTTTTTTTTTTAAGATAGTATCTTTCCAATGGGTTGGTTTCGGTGGCTCCTAAATCTCCATGGTTCACATTTTAGACCTGAAAGCCCTTGAACCACACACTTTCCATCAATATTACTGAAGAGTATTGTATGCAGATAAGATGCAAGTTATTCTAAATGTTCTCTTTTGATTTTTGCCCTGTGTGACCTGTGCTGCAGGCGCTGTTAGTGTGTTGACTTGAGTTCAAACATGTCTTCAAAGCCAACACTTCTTTTCTTGGCACCTTCTCCCCTCAGCCGTTAAGCTAAAAGTGTGGAATATTGCATTGTAATAAGCCACTGAGGTACTATGAGGTCTTTCCTGTGAAATATTGTTTATTAAGTGAGTTGGGGCATGAGGGCTGACCTTATTTCTATAGCGGTCAGTGCAATTTTCCATTAGGGAATGTAAATTTATGGTAAAAATCTTCCCAGAGACGGGCAATTATGGAGCACCGTCAATGTCACATACCTAGCCTCAAAGTCTGCCAAAAGTTTGAAACTGCAGCTTTTTCTTAAACTTTATACCTCAAAGAAAAATTGTTGTTGGCACAAAATGGCTTCCCTAAAACTGGAAAGACATAGCCTACGATGTTGCATGAACGGTAAGACCTTCCGATAAACCGTACCGACAAATTTGGCAACTTCGGAAGCGGAGTAGCTCGTGACTCCATCTAGTGGTAGGAGGTGGTATAACAGTCACCCAGGCTTTCTTTGCTACCGAGTTTGGCCCATGCACATATAATATTGGTCGACCACTTGTCGTAAAACAGCTCCCCATTTATACAAATACGAGGATTCGAAAGAGGATTCATGATGGCAGTCTCCTTCTTGTTAAAAAGGGCAAAAAGACGAAAAGCAACGAACCTTCGCAAGGCTCCAGGGCGTGTCAATCAAAGATAAGATACGCCCCTCAGTGTTGTCACAGGAAAAAAAAAAAAAAAGTCTTTGAAGCCAGACTTTTATGTGTAGAGTCCCCATAGGTTTTCATGTTACAGAGTTCTTTCTGGGGTGGTATCACAGCAATGCCAGCACCCCGCCATAGGGACCAAGTGCCATCGTCTCCTATTGCTCTGGTTTGCCTTGAATTTATCCATATCATGATGCTGCATGGGAAAATGGATGGTGTAAGAAGCCATGACTCCATCTAGTGGTAGATAATATATAGCAGTCTATCCCGGTTCACACTGTTGAGCTGTGTTGTTTTGAATGTTTTACGAGATTTGCTGCTTGGATAAAATTGCTCATAACTCCATCTGTTGGTAGACTGAGGTATTACCATCTTCCCAACATGGCACTTTCTTAGTATTTTGTTCATGTTTCTGCATTCAAATAAACATAAAACATTCTCAGTGACTTTTGCAAACATGTTCCAATACTTCCATTGTATCTGCCAAGGTCTAAAACCCAGCCGTCATTGCAGCTGCTGTCACTCTGCTACATTCAACAAGTGCCAGCCTCAGAGAGCTCTATCACAGTATAAGCAGCGTATATACAGTATATATCAATACCTCATAGAGCATGCTTTTCACACATTTCTTATAAATGATCATCTTTGCCCCCCGACTCAGAGGAGCTATCCATATCCTCAAAGCGAGTCTCCATTACTCCTGTGTGTATGGGTGGCAGCAGCAGGTGCACTATGGGATTTACCACAGCCCCGCTCAGCTCCAGTCACCTCATTATCCTCTTTGGACAAGGACGGACCTAATCCTCCCTCACTTTTGTCCCTCTCTCGCTCTACCTCTCCGTCTGTCTCTTGTTTGCATCACCCTGTCTCTCACCTGCCGCTTTGTTGGATTGTCTTTTGGTTTCAAATTTCACTAGAGTAGATCTCGTGGTTTGTTGTGTCATCTTGTGTGTGGGACCTTGCGTTTGATAAATTTGTTGCGACGCATTGGTTGAGTGAAATCAATGTTGCGGCATCGCAGCTCTCGACATGTGAGGATTCGAAATTGCTGACAGCCGCTATTTTGCAAACAGAAAAATATGCTGAATGTGGTTTTGTTGGCAAAAAAACATGTCTACTACCCATGTTTTTTTCTCGCTAAAAATAAAATATATATATATACATAGGATGACATTTGACACCCTGATTCATGTCCTTGTTGGTTTTTGACATTAGGAATAGTGCATTTTCCTCAATGCGCTGTAGGGCTGAAGCGATTAATCACAGAGCAAGAATAACAAATAATTTGCATATTTTATGAAAAGCCTTATTATTCGTAAATGTGCTTCAAGTGGCATTGTTTTAGCTTCATGCCGTTCAAATTTAGTAGAAAATCAGACTCTATCTGTTGCAATCAGAATCAAAGGCTGAAATAATTTAGATTGTGCAATATCCTTTTCAGAATAGATGAACATATCATGCTTATAGCAGTTCATATTTTCTTATGGGGCGACAGTGGTGCAGGTGGTAGAGCGGGTCGTCTCATGATCGGAAGGTCGGGGGTTTGAATCCCGGCTCCTGCAGGTGCAGACTGCCGTTGTGTCCTTGGGCAAGACACTTCACCCAATGCCGATGTGTGAGGGGTTGGTGGTGGTCGGAGGGACCGTTGGCGCAGATGTGAGCAGCCTCGCTTCTGTCAGTCTGCCCCAGGGGAAACTGTGGCTACAAATGTAGCTTACCACCATCAGCATGAAGTGAATTAACCCCCCTCCCTTTCATGTGTGAAGTGACTTGTGTCATATGAAAAGCGCTATACAAATAAGATTCCCTTCCCCTTCCCTTATAGTCATCTCAATTCTTCATGGTCCTGGTTGTGTCTGACAATAGGCATCAGCTTCTGGTCAGTTATTTGTTTCTGAATTGCCTTTTTAAAGTTATTTCATGCTGTTCTTTTTAAATTATGCTAAACATTAGATTAAAAAGTGCTTTGATTGAGAATTTACTGATCTTTGAGTATTGTTTTCTCTTGCTTTTGTCTTTTTTGTTGTTTATATTGTTTTAAAGGTACACTGTGTAACATTTCACCCAATAAATAGAATAAAATACACTCCAGATATTTTGTGTAGGTTCTCAGTCGTACAGGAGTTGTCCATCGTAGGCAAAAATTCTTCAGTCTTCATCTGTACTCTGTAGTTGAAATACAGAGTACAGATGAAGACTGAAGAATTTTTGCCTACACTCCAGATATGTTTTGTCATTGAAAAATGAACAAACAAGCATGTGTCTGCTGTGAGTGGCTCAGTTCTCCTGAGACCTGACTTTACTGGGAGTGGGACGTCTCCAGCCCGTCTCCAGATGAGGCGTCGACTAAAGGCAGACAAATATGAGATTTAAATCAGCCCAGTATCACAAAAATAATCTTTGTCCCAGAGGACTCGCACTCATTCATGCGATGGTAAAATCCATCCATAAGTCCACGAGTCCCGGTCAGCAAGTCGTTCTGAAACAAGGGAAGGGGACACAATGTGAATAACAATAAACAGATTAAAAGGTCAAATATATACATTTGTGCTCATAAGTTTACATAACCTTTTATTTTTTTGGCCATTTTTCATAGAATATGAATGATAACTTTAAATCTTTTCCCCACTCACGGTTAGTGGTTGTGCAAAGCCATTTATTGTCAAAGGACTGAGTTTACTCTTTTGAAATCACAAAGAAACAGAAACTCAAATGTCCCTTATCTAAGGTTTACATGACCTTCAACAACTGCCAGGAAAAACTCACTTCAGCTGAAATACAGGACTCTCTGACAAAATTGGACACTTTGAAAACAATGTTGTTTGTTTCAAGATGCACAATACGTAAACTTTTGATCAGGGACATTTAACTAGTTTCTAGTTGAAAAGCGTAAACAGGTTTTTTGACAATAAATGGCTTCACGCAAACCACTAACCAGTGAAATAAAGGTTTTTGTGTTATTCATATTCTATAAAATGCATATTTTTACATCCCCTGACATTCTGACGGGGTATGTAAATTTATGAGCTCAACTTTACATAATTTATACAATAAGAAGAACAAGAAGATAGGGCTCAGTGTACCGTACTTCCAGGGCAGTTGACAGACTTGGTGGGGCCCGGGGCAAGAAGGTGTCTCATGGGGCCCCCCCACCACTCAACCCTTACCTGTTTGCTGCAGCATTTTTAAAATAAATCATTTTATAGGCTGTATTTTGGGGCCCTTTCCCACAATTTGACACCACTGTTCTCTCATCATTCTCTTCCTTTGGTCCTGCTTAACCTCTTAAACCCCAACCGGTGTCAAATTTGGGTCCTATAGGGTTTAACAGGTTAAAGAACACTCCTTCATTTGTGTTTAGTGGGGGAGTGTGCATTCAAGGAAAACTTTAAGATGGACAAAAATAAACCATGATTTTACGCATCAAGACACATGTCAAAGCAAGTAGTGATATATATATATTTTTTTTAAAGAATCATGCAGAACAAGGGAAAATGTAATATGGGCTCCTTGCTGGGCCCCCCTGGTCCTGAGGCCCGGGGACAACATACCCCTTTGACCCCCCCTGTCGACGGGCCTGCGTACTTCCCCCAGCTCCATTGCTCCTAAGGCAGCCTAAGCTTATTATTGCCCCTTTCGTATTGAAAAAAGTACATACAGCAGATGAATATACAGTCATATACAGATTTAAGTTATTCTGTCATGTAAATTCAATTACATTAAAATTAAATTTATTAAAAATACAGCAGTTTAGGTCCTCATCCAAATCGATTGTTTGATTGCCCACTGCAAAAATAGCATTTTCTGTGTCTTGCTGGTCATTATAGGAGCATGTTTTGTTTTGCTGGGAACCATATCATCTAAAATGTTACAGAGTGTGCCTTTAAGTGTACAAGTTATTTTTTTTGAGCCGTTTCCATTGACAAGAATATTTCAAGGGAGTCCAACCATGCGCACAATCAGCTTAATTTCTATTAATTCTAGCAATTTTATTTAAGACGGTAATTACTAATGAAAGCCATATTGTGCCACACTGAAAACTTCACTCCTCTCATATAAGTGTTTTTGAAGAAACAGTCGTTGGATTGTAACAGCTGTTGCTTCCAGACTGTAAAAATAGCCGTACATGGAGTTGTAGCAGCGAACAACTAGGTTAAGGTTAGTAAAAGGCTGAAAATGGGTCTAAAATAACTTGTATTTTGCCTGTCCTGCCCTTGCCAGAGGGATGATTTGTGGGGGCCCCTTCCCTCTGCGCTCGGCTGACAGAGACCACTTGTCATAGTTGGTTAGGCCCGCTCGCGGTTATGTTGAATTAAAGGGGAATGATGTGAAATGTGTGCTGGGGAGGCTGCGGTGGTCCGGCCATCCGTTAAAAGAACCCACCACCGTGAGCCCCGCCACCGCCACCACCCCCACCTCCGTCACCCCCGGCAACCGGCTCTCATCACCCAGTACAACCGCTGTCACGTCCTGAGGGGAGGGGGTGCAACAGACATGACTGAGTGGGCAGTGCTAAGGACCTGGCGAAGGAGGAAGAGGAGAGGAAATAAAGAAAAACAAATAAAAAGTGTTGCGGCTGCCCTCCCAGTCTCCACAGTGAATAAATGCAGGGCCACCAGCGTTTGAACGTGTTGTCATGAAGAACATTGCGGTTTGTGTGTCATAGAAAGCTCCGAAAGTTCCCAAAAATGTATGGTTTAGAAAAGGCTGTCACTATTATTGTGGAGATATAGCTGTTGAAAATACATTTGATATTTTACACTGCCTAACATCTTGGATTATACTGTTGCCACTTGCCAGCAATACAAAACCTGCTCCTAATGACCAGCTAGACAGAAAATTATATTTTTGCAGCGAGTAAGCAAATAATGTATCTGGATGGGTTTCCTCCGGGTGCTCTGGTTTCCCCCATCTCCCCCAAACATGCACAGTAGGTTAAATCCTGCTGCCAGATGATTCTGACCATTATCCTGGCTCCATCATCAAAGATGGTGCTGGATGGCCAGCAGCTATAGTCAAGACAGCTCTACCTTCTTTACTTATTTTTTTTTTAATATATTCACCTGCACCGACACCTCACATATAGTATTTATGATTTACAGTGATTTATTCATCTCATATCTCATACAAATCACATTCTGTCCAATCCAACCTAGTTATTTATCTTATATAGCATGCATAAAGATGTTTATATAGTTTATTGAGAGACAGACGCTAAGAGAGACACTACTTATTTTTATTTTTTATTGCGTTGTGCTATTATTAGTATGATTATTATTACTATCACCTGTAGTACAGGCTTGTCTTCTTCTTTGATGGCACATTTCGTAACTTTTTTGCACCCCTCTGTGTGATCCTGTCTTAAGAGCTGTTGTAACAAGTTCATTTCTCCATTGTGAGATCAATAAATTTTTATCTTATCTTACCTTATCTTATCACATCTGGAGATAGGTCCGGACGGAGAGCCCCAGCAGCATCAAAGCGTGGGTCAAATGCAAGGGACAAATTTCCCTTCAGGGACAATAAAGTTCACCTTTACCTAATGTTTTTGGATGTGGACCTAACATTTAAATCTCATATTTGGCTGCTCCCAGTAAAGTTACAAGTCGGGTCTTAGGAGAGGTGAGCCGCTCACAGCAAAGACGATGGCGGCGCAGGTGGAAGAGCGGGTCGTCCTATTATCGAGAGGTCGGGTGTTCGAATCCTGGCTCCCGCATCTGCACACAGTAGTTGTGTCTTTGGGCAAGACACTTCACCCACATTACCTGTGTGAATGTAGTCAGAGAGTTTGAGTTTATTTATTTTGGCCATTAACAACAAAGCAGTGAAAAAAGAAGGAAACAATTCTTACGTAAGAATAAGACCGAAAAAGGGAAGAGGCTGAAGCTTTACTTATTTTGCCTTCCCCTTTTCCCAAGCTCTGCTTTACACACTGAGCAGAACAGATCAATTTACATAATATTATAAATGCACAATGAAACACAATCTGCAATATTGCCTGATGTCATCGCCACCCCCACCACAATATTATTTTGTGGATTATATTTATTTATCTTTTTTTGTATTATTATATTAATGCATTAGAATAAATGGTGGTAGTCGGAGGGGCCGATGGTGCAAATAGGCAGCCTCGTTTCTGTCAGCCTACCCCTGTGCAGCTGTGGCTACAATAGTATCTTAGCGTCTTTGAGTGTCCAGAAAAGTGCTATATGAAACCAATGCATTATTATTATTAAAGACACGTTTGTTTTTTTTGTTTTTTTTAGGTATTTCTCAACAATAAAATCATATTATGCTAATTTATTTATTTATACCATATTATAATGTTTCCTCGTCAAAAACAAACCTGGAGTAGCATTTCACTTCAGTCTCACACAGTATTCAATGAATCCTATTTGCTTTGGTTGTTTCATGTTGATGACTTCTACAGTTCAACAGTGCTCCGTTTAGTTCTTCCTGGGTCCAGTAGCGTAATTG
>OMNZ01102767.1:0-17341 GCA_900303255.1 Lesueurigobius sanzi | reverse complement strand
GACTAAGTTGTACAAGTCAAAAAGCTGTGGTACTTCTGTATTTAGCTTTGAACAAACGGAGAGCGTCTGTGTTTGCTGTGTGTGGAGCGGAGGATGACGCGTTAAATCCGCGACGGCTAAAACTATAAAGGCTAATCATGGGGCTAACCTGAGAAATAAGCAAAGTTCTTCACAGTTATGGCAATAAACGCTGATATTTTCACCAAACCTCCCAGATCTAGCAGCACTTTGTTTACATGTATAAAAGTGAAGCACATGGTGGTTTTTACAAGGCCCTCAAAGGAGAGAGGCTTGCATTAGGCATGGTACGGGATAGCCACTCGGGTTTAGAGTATTTTGATCAAAATAAACATGATAATAAAATGTAATAAAACTGCTAAAATCTGCTTCTTCTGTAATCTTATATTAATATATTAATGTAATTATTATATTTATTTCTAAACAAGTTTCATTTAAGCCAGATTTTGGTGTCATGGATAATTGCACGTACATTATACAACAATTTAGACGCGGGTTTAGACGATAATATCGATTATCACGATATTTTCTTAGGCGATATATCGTCCTTAAAAATAATTTATCGTGACAGGCCTAGTCCCACAACTGTAATATTAATTTTCCAATATTTAGCAGGTTATAATTGTAACATTGTAGAAGATTGAATCCTCTGCTGTACACCATGCTGTAGTTCACAATGCATAGAACAAACTCTGAAAATTGCATTGATTTTGGTCAAACTGAGGATCTAGAGCAGGGGTAGGGAACCTGTGGCTCTTTTGATGACTGCATGTGGCTCTCTCAGATAAATCTTAGCTGGCATTTCCTAACACAATGAGTAATAGGGGTTACATTTCATAATAGGGTTCTCCTGAAGATGACCACATTGTGTGTAACAATCCAGCTGAAGATCCAGAGCAGATATTGTTGTCCAAATGCATAAAATCCAATGTTGGTCATAAGTTGGTACGTTACCATTCTTCTCTACATGTGCATTGTCCAGTCACGGTAAAAAATGTTTCCAACATGTAAAAACATAAAGTTGTCCAGGAACAGCCCAAATACGAAAGGCTGCTCTGTGGCCAAAGTGAAAACTTAACAGTGCGCTGTTCACTTTGGGGCACATGCATTTGTTTTGTATTTTGTTTAGAATTGTGACCACAGGGGCATGCCAATTTTATCCTTAAATAAAAAACAGATATCATAAATACTGCCTAATAATAAATATTCATTATGTATTATTATATAACTAAATGGTTACACCCCTAGTAAGAACCATTTTATGTATGGGATAACTCCAGTATAACAACGCTGAAAGATAAAGAGACTCATTACACATTTTGTTGTATTCAGAGTAAAAAAAAACTATTGTATGGCTCTCAAAGAAATAAATGTTAATATGTTTTGGCTCTTTTAGATAAAAAGGTTCCAGACCCGTGATCTAGAGCCCCTCAATGTTTTGGATTTTACAGAAGCCACGTTATTGGCCCGACACGCCCCCTTTTTTGAAAACCAAATCATTTCAGAAACTGCAAAAGACACAAACTTCAGACTATACACACTCACATTATGTACAGTATATCCACTACAATCAATCCAAGTTCGGAGCAAATCAGTGTCAGTCGAGCAGAATGGATTTGTTGAATTCACATGATCCTGTATGAAATACTTCTAAATCTCATCAGAATCAGAATAGGTACAAGGTGTTTGTCACTCATTACCTTGCTATGAGATTGTAGGTTTGTACCAGTCATCTCTTAACCCAGAGATTGTAGTAATTAAGACAAGCAAGTCTATAGACCAAGTATCTATTTTCTGAAATGTGGATTTGCAGTCATATTCTCAGCATATGTTGTGCTTTGTTGGGACCGTTGCATCAATTCGAGCCATAGAAATGGGGGCAACAGTGAACATTGAAGCCCTTTGTGTAGTGTCCCTTTGTGGGACGAGGTTAGCCAAACTGGGCTATGCTTAGCCTTGTGATATCTTGTTTACAGAGTCTTTCAAAATGGCCAAGAACACTTCCACAGTCATTATTGGCACTAATTATCAGGACAGCATGCATAGTGTCAAGATTCAGAGATACAGTACAACTCATTTTCATGTTTTTATATTTTATTAGGTTGATGAGATAACATAGGGCTGGGCAATGATGAAAAAAATAATGATCTTGATTATTTTACCCATATTGAACAATTTCGATTAGATTTTTATCTAAATAAGAAATAAATAAATAAAAACAAATGAATACGGCCTTAATTATAGTAGCGGTGATTACACAGACACGGCCTGATCCTGCTACATCACTTCTAAACTGCGCTAACTGCTAACTTTCTTCTACAGAAGCAGAAATGGGCACTTCCCCTCCCACACAGCAGCTACAGGACACCACACAGCTCTCACATGGCCAGAGATGAAACAAAAAACGTGCAGAGATAGCACAAAAGTGGAAGTGTTGAAGAAACGACGCAAGGTTACACGCTATGTTAGCTAAGTTTACCATTAACAAATTGTTAGAAAAGCATCTCTGGCCTTCCTTTTCCATTGGAGTAGAAATCCTAAAGAAATGCTCATGTTGCTTAGTGCTCCGATATTCGGGGGAAACTACAGCTCATTTTTCCACCATCAGCAGAATCTACTTACAAAGCTGTATTGATTTTGTGAACATGAAGGTTAACTGGAAACAACTGAGCATTTACCGCCATCTACTGGACTAGACTTGTAATTGCTAGTGAGCACTGCAGTATGTTTTCTGCGGATGGAGCTAGTTGGTTTGATGATTAAAGCTCACCACGCGCTTATCGTAATTGACCTTATTTAATATCGAGATTCTATTAATTCCCCAGCCCTAAGATAACATAGTTTTACAAGTGCAGTGGCACGGTAGCGCAGCGGTTGGCGCTCGTGCTTCACAGCTAGAATGTCCCTGTTTTGATTCCTGGGGCCGGACGGGGCCTTTCTGTGGGAGTCTGTGTCTTCTCCTCGTGTCTGCGTAGGTTTCCTCTGAGTGCTCCGGTTTCCCCTACCAGTAAACGTACAATGGATCAGGATGAATCAGAGTGTGCGGGACAACGGATGGAAATGAGCCCAAGGCTACAATCCACGGTGATGTGTTTACATGGAGGGTTTTCATGTGTTCATTAACATGCACTGTCCCAACCAAATCAACAAATAAATAAATAAATGTTGGCATTTTATATGTTAAATATAAGCAAAATAAGGACAGGAATAATTGCAGCCTTGGGGGATTAGGACTTGCCAATGGCCATATGTACAGTACGGTGGCATGATTGACAGTTGGCCTCTTGCTGCCCCTTTTCTAATGAGGAAGTAAAATAATACACCTCACAGGTTGTCAAAGCAGATTAACCTGGATAGTTGTTTTAATAAAATCTTGAATATAATTTTTTTCAAGTATGTTCTGGGGAAATCGGTTGTCGAACCCGTCATGTGCACAAGGTCTCATCACATGTCCTATAGAACATCTGCCATATTCTCAGCAAAGGTTTCTCCTTCACCACTAGACAGAGCTATGATTTCTGTCAATGCAGGGTAGAGGTGAACAACGTGCCTAAAGATAATCACTTTAGATTCATTGCAGTTCATGTACATTTAACTGCAGGGAACTACAGATTTAGCTTGCAGCTTTCTGTGCAATACATTTGTTCAATCCAACTTTATTTGTATGGCACATTTTAACAACTAAAGCAGTTTCCGATGCTGCAAAGGATAAAAAGAAACTGAACATCATTCAGCCTCACTAGCCATCATAAAGAAAATAACAACTAGTGAAAGTAAATAAACCAGTACCATAAAATGGCAATTAATATGGAAAAACAATAAATAATTGTGTAAAATCAATTGTAAAATGAAAACAAATAAACACAGAGGACCACACACTATTCACGCTGTGTTAAAAGCCAGAGAATAAAAGTGGGTCTTAAGATGAGACTTAAAACACTGCACTATGGGAGCTGTTCGCACATTGGGGGGGCAGAGCGTTCCATAGTCTGGGGCTGACCTCAGAGAAGGCCCTGTCCCCTCTGCTTTTAAGCCTCGCCTCACATTTGTTGTACAATGTCCCTGTCAAATAAATAAATAAATATAATTATTGCCTTTGAACACACACTGTTCTCAAGGTTTTCAACTGCTTGAGAACAGTGTGTGTTTCGGCATAGGGCCCTAATGCAGAGTCATCATCTTCAGAGAATACAGGGACTGGTGTAATTAGTAAATATTATTCATTTTGTACATATTCATTTAAATTAAACAAGCTTATATTGCTGTCTACAGTGTAACTTATTTGCTTTTGTTTTTTCCTGTAGATGGACCACATCTTGTTCCCTCCTGCCTCATCTCTGCGGAAGTGCAGTAATCCTGACCTGCCGATGGGATTAAATCCTGCTCTAAAACTGAAACGGTATCTGAGTGAAGATGGGAATCACATACGTCGGAGGAGCCTCGGGGGTGGACTTACAGGTAATTAGGTCAACAGTCTGAGTCTAGTGCTGTGTTCACACTATCCAGAGAGGGGTAATAAACATAAATAGCACGCCCCTCTCCACCACTGCTGTCTGTAAACACCTTGTTGCTTGTGCATGTGCTTGAATAAAATGTGTAAACCAAAGCTCCTCCTCAGCCTACACAACGGGCCCCTCCCTTTCCCAAAGGAGGAAGTTGATGTCGTTGCTTGCCTCACTTCCCAAATTGTTAGCTTTTAGTTTCCTTCTGCAAAGTGATGAGGTCAGCCTTTAAATAGAAGTCATGAAGTTAACATGTTATTATCTTTATATACAACGCTTGCTATGGTTTACAGGCGAAGGCCCCTGTTTAACTTTCATTTTATTGTTTCAGCTTTATATTGTGTGAAATCCCTTTTACTTTGACACAAGAATACATTTGTACATTGTACAAAGATTGCTTAACATGCTCTCATGACAGTACCGTTTGCTAAAATCTTTATTCTGGTTTCAAGTGCCCCCTAGCTGCTATCGTATGTAACTGATGTCACTCCTGAACACTATTACAAACTGCAGTGAAGAAGATAGTTAATAATATCTGAAAGTAATATTTTATTGGACCTTATTCTGACCTGCTCAACTTCTACCTGTGAAGTTTCGGTAGTTTTAGCTTTAGGTGGACCACAGGATTATGTTTTGTACATTTATTTAACCAGAAAAGTCCCACTGAGAATAAGAATCTCTTTCATGGGAGTCCTGGCCCCAGAGGGCGGGGCCCTATTGTACATATTTTTAGTGGTAGGGGAAACCGGAGCACGTGCAGGAGAGAACATGTGCCACCCAATGGTACATTCAGCCATCAGAGACGCCCATTTCTGACTTTAATTAAATAAAACCATTATTTTTTTGGCTGTAGGAAAGTATCTTCTGTTGCCGAGCAACACCCTGTCGGCGGCCGCACAGCCAACTCCTGACACGTCAAACCTGCTTCGCATGCGTTCTCTGAACCTCGGCAAATCTGACCCCTCCCTGACCTCCAGCCAGGTGAGTGCATGACCCCTTCAGAGGCCTTTTCAGACACATGTTCACTGATGACTTGTAAGAGTCCGTCTAAAAAAGATTTGATCTGATTCAGAGTAAAAACAAAGTTTCGTAACTAGTTTTTAGTTTGAAGTTAACACAATCATAACGAGTAGTTCAGATTCAGAATATTAAAAATGTTAATGCTGTACATCCCAATGTTTCCATTTGGGGGCGCCATTACACAAACGGTATTTAACATTTTTAATTGTTATCACTTGTGAAGTCTGTTCTAATAATACTAATACTTATTTTTTTAATTAACAATTCCATGATTGAAGGCTTTGTAGTTTGACTTGTCTCTTTTTGGCAGAAACTAATTTCTACCTCTCAGGTGTGATTTAAAAAAGAAAACTCATTGTGGACAAAGTTTTGTGATTATAGACTGTGTTTGTGAAGGTATTTCATTTGTAAATAGTTGTTATCCAAAACACAATTTAGTTGTACAATATGAAAGAACAACATTGGTATTCGCTGAGATTAAATGTAGATCACTGTAATCCTTTTCTTCAGAAGTCAGATTAATACTGACTAACTAGGAGACAAACCTGTATCTTATGGGCACAGTCAAGAAAAGACCCCACAATGAGACTTTTCCTCTTGTTTATGCTGATGGAGAGAATGGCCACATTAAGCCTTGTTTTCACTCTGGGCTCCACACAAAAAGCAGTTATTTAAGCTTTAGATGTGCTGTATAATGTTGGTCCACTTAACATTCACAGAGCGAGACCACAGTGAATAGACATGAGTGAGACAGTGCAAAGAGAGGCAGGGCAGATCTAAACAGACTTAAACAGAATCCAAAATAATACATCTATGATCAAGTAATGCTGAAGGAAAGTATTTTTATTCTGCTAGAATGACTTGATTCTTGCATTGTCTGAAAAATCAGCTATTTTTTATATTCAAGGCCACATTTATGTTTCTTTCTGTGTCTAATTCACTCATTCATGAGAGCAGCCCGGTCTGTAATCCCTCTGCTGCAGACAGGATGCCAAAGTAGGTGCAGAGGTTGAGACAAAACAATGCTTGAAAGGATATCCTGTCATTTTCACGGCGACTGAAGGTGCACAGAAAGCCAAACAGAAAAATATGAATAGTGAGCTTGCACAATGCTAGTTTAGTTCGACCTCTGCATCGGTTCACTCCTTTATCACCATCTTGCTCTCCTTGACTCTTTGGTGGTACAGAGGACAGAAGCAAGAGAAGTGTCAGCTGACTATTTCCCTCCAATCACACTTTGTGCTGGAAGTGTTCAGCAGCTGCTACGATCTGATGTAGCAGCTGGAGGGAAGGAGTAGGATCTTGGAGCTGGGCAGAGAAGCTCTGTGCTCCGTATCATGGATGAGTCCAGTATTCTGAGGAGACGGGGTTTACAGGTAGGCAGTAACCTGCAGCTTCTCAAGGACTCAGCTGGAACTTTGAGATAAACACAAACTTAACATGGATCTGTCCCGACTTGACACAAACAATGCCCTGTATAGGCCTGCTCCACAAATGTAACTTCTGAACACTATTACTGGATTTTGCTTAACGCCACTCTGCATCAGTATTACACTGTTGTGAATGTGAAATATCAAGCTCAGGTGTTCGGACAAAGTCACTACTTCATTTCTGTTCACTAAAGTTTGGTGCTTGATCTTAATAATAAAAAGCTGATATAACTGATGCAAATGGACACTAACATTTGTTCCCCACTTTATCATGTTTTTATTGTTCTTTCATGAAGTGATTTGTGAGTTCTGTCTGTGAAGGCGCTATATCAATAAACTCCACTCGCTTAATGGAATGAAGAATTTTTACAAGTTGATTTTATTTATATTCCTTTTCACTATGTTTCGTGGAAAGTCATGATGTAAAGACTGCAGTGCATCATGTTTGAGACAGACCAAGTATTTGGTTAGAGGTTTGGTACAACAGTGGCCTCTGCTGTTCATGTCTAAAGATTCTGCTGTTCCCTCATACTGTATTTGTCTCACTTAGACAATAAGTCTATATTTCTGTATCATTTGCTATTTCATCATTAATTAAATTTAAGTGTAAAATGTCACAGGACAAGGCATCAGAAAAATGTAAAAACATATTTTACATTATAATAACTACAATCATATTTGTTGTAATTGTGAAAAGGTCAAAGATAAATGACACTTGTGTTTGTTCCAGTTTGTAAAGCACAACTGTGTGACTGCACTATGGACTTGTACAGTCACAGCAATAAACTAATCTGTATTTTCTTTTTCAGCGTAATGTAAACTGATGTTTTGTTTTGTTTGTTTTTGCAGAAAGAACTGAGCCTTCCTAGAAGAGGCAGTGCCAGTTTGTAAGTAGTCTCCCTCTCCAATATACTCATGTTAAACATTGTGTTACACGCTGGTTTCTGCAGAGGCAGAGTGTGCTGCTCTTCAGGAGTTCACTTTGTGTCTTGGGCTCAGTTAGCTTTGTGATGTAGCGGACGCCGTTGTTCTGTTCACAAACAGGACCCAGCTCGCAGCCAATCATTTCTTCAGTTTTGGACATAATCTTATCATGAATGAATGCATTTAATGATCACTAACATGAAGTATTTAAGGTAATTAACAATTAGCAGTGTTGGGGAAGAGTTACTACTTTGAGTTACTTTTGGCAAAATATTAACTGAAAGTAGTGAGTATAATGCCACTGAGTGTTTTGTTTTGACGACATTAGCTGCAAAAGCCTCTTTCTTCACCAGTGTCCAACTTGATTTGGTGCTGCATCTTATTTTTATTTTATTTATTTATTTGATCTTTATTTAACCAGGATAAAAACCCATTGAGATTAAAAATGTCTTGTCCTGGCCAAGAGGCAGGGTCAAAAACATTCACATACAAGTTACATTCAAAATAAAACTACTTCAAGATAAAACACTTAGGTAAAACATCTACAGGTCAAAGACCTCGACTCAAGATTTGCCAGAAGAGATTTGAAAGTCTCAAGTGACACGAGTTCCTTCAACCGCAGCTCCTTACAAGACACTGATGCCCCGCCCACTTGGGCGTACAAGACACTGATGCCCCGCCCACTTGGGCGTACAAGACACTGATGCCCCGCCCACTTGGGCGTACAAGACACTGATGCCCCGCCCACTTGGGCGTACAAGACACTGATGCCCCGCCCACTTGGGGGTACAAGACACTGATGCCCCGCCCACTTGGGCGTACAAGACACTGATGCCCCGCCCACTTGGGCGTACAAGACACTGATGCCCCGCCCACTTGGGCGTACAAGACACTGATGCCCCGCCCACTTGGGCGTACAAGACACTGATGCCCCGCCCACTCGGGCGTACAAGACACTGATGCCCCGCCCACTCGGGCGTACAACACACAGTGATGAGTGTTTGTGATAAAACACAATGCTCCGTGATGCAGTGTCCAAAGCAAACAATCATTGGAGGCATTCATATATATACAACATCACAATAATCTAAAACAGAAAAGTAGCAGACACAAGTTTCTTTCTGGCCTTGAATGACAAACATGATTTAATTCGAAAGAACAATCCAAGTTTTAGTTTTAGTCTGTGGACCAGTATTTGAATGTGGGGCTTAAAAGACAAGCAATCATCAATTAAAATTCCAAGATATCTGTATTCCCCTTATTCAGTTGAATCTGATGGAAAACGAGAACTGTGAAGCGGCTTTGCTGTTGGAGAACAGCATGAAATTTGTCTTGTCTGCATTTAAAACCAATTTTAGATGATAAAAAGCATCCTGTAAATGATTAAGTCAGTTAGAAGTTGAGATGCCGCAAGTTCAGCTGAAGGCGCCGATGTATATAAAAGCGTATCATCTGCGTACAAGTGCAGCTTTGCATTTTTGACTGCTTTATCCAACTGCTTTATTTGAGGAGAGTTGCACTTGTAACTTGAGCTACTTAAATGAATGACTGATATATTACTGTGTTTTGTTGAAATAATAAATTGTTTTCCTCCGTTACTGAAAAAAGTAATATATTTCTGTAACTAGTTACTTTTGTAATGAGTTTCCCCCAACACTGACAATTAGTAATTCGCCATGATAATGAATGTGTTTGCAGAAGAGCCAAGAGACAAAGTTAAATGGTTTCATTGGTTTATCATTAGTTGATGATGAAGAAAACAATGGGCCTTTAGCATTAGCTGCTGTATGTGAGCTGCTGTTGGTAACACACAGCTCACGTCTCGATGTCCATGTCTAGATGGGATGCTGTCAGGGTAATTCAGTTTAGCAAAGCACCAGCTCTGGTGACTATTGTGATGGTCTGCTCTACTACAGGACCTCATGTGTCTGACCATAGTAATGTAACATGTTTTAGGGGGAAATGATCATTTTTGCTCATAAAAATCTGTATTTGTACTAATTGATGTGAAATATTTCTTGAATTATCAATGGGTGTATCCATACAATGTTTGGACATGAGAACATACCATTACACTGCATCAGACAGGCCAGTGCAGTGTTGACAGGGTTATTATTCCCTTTCATATTCCAGTGAAACTACAACCTGAACAAAAACAATGGACTTCCCATGTTGTTCCCAAATTTCTCTTCAAGGAAATTTGGGAACAACATTTTTAGTTTGAATTATTTCCATGTCCTGTCTAAAGTTTTATTATAAGGCTCTGAAGTTTCAATGGATCTTGTTTGTGTAGATCTTGGTAAATAATAAGGAAATTGCCTGGATACATGAAAAGCGAAGGTCAGAATAAATATAAAAACTCACTAATGTTTGATTGCTGGAAAAAAGGTGGTTTGTCATGTGAGAAAGTCCAGAGGAGAGTTGGATGACACGCAGTAACAGTTTTTGTGTGCAGCAGTGCCATCTAGTGTGTGATTGTATTCATTTTTTGGCATTAAGATTACAGTGAGCACATAAAGCATGTTTATTTCGACTTCCACCATGTGTTACGTGATTAAAATGTTCCATTTATAACTGAGAGCTCAAAGAGGGATTAGCTTTTTAGGGAGCTGTGTTTTCGTGATACATGCTCTCTATTAATAGACCTTGACCTTAATTAACAACTTGAAGTCTCCACCATCCCACTGACAAAAAGATGAGGATATAAATGGTGTTTGTTGACTCCTGTGTGGCCATTTGTCATCGCTGCACCTAAATGTTACCTGTTGCGATTTGATTACGGCGAGGCTGGTGTCACCTAGGCAACAGGGAAGTTGTCTGACTGTATTTTGTCACCAACCCCACCTTGTTTCAGCATTTCACTGCAGTCTTGGAGTCAGGTGTCCATGCTGATGATGTCATGACGTGTGTTGTTCATTTTAATAACCAGTAGTTTGTATTGGGCTAAAACCGTATCAGATGCTTGTGAAATATAGGGCAGTGCACTTGGCATCCGTATTGTGTGACCACAGCTGACTTATGACTGGCTCTACTCTTGTTTCACATCAACATCCTATAATACTCCTTTGCCCATTGCTCGAATGCTTTTTGATAGAGCAATGCCTGTGGTTGCTTCCAAAGCCTGACATCCATTGATATTGTCACAGTCACTTGCTAAATGCGTTTTATTCCTTTTAATTGTGTGGCTCTCTGGTGCTGCGCCTGAGCGGTGCACCAGCCAATGATGCTGCAGTGTAATTCTTATTCATTTTTCTTTCACAGTGACATCATCTCTGTAGTGATGGTACAGTGGAGGATATGTGCCTCCTCATACTGGCTCCTGTCGGTGCGATTGTATGAGGAGCTAAAGACAAAACGTTGAGTGAATTGGGTTTACCCGGCCCTGCTATGTAGCGAGTCACCAGATGGTGGTGGGGGTTGTACACAAGCTTGCATGTGTTCTGAAGGAGCAGGGGGCGTGTATTAGGGGAGGGAGAAGAACTATTGTCCTGCCTCCATGCCCTCTGCAGGCGACTGAAGATCTCATTTGACAGCTTCAAGGTGGAACGGAATAACCAAAACAAGACCCTGCTTCCCTTGTGTACTGTTGAAAAAGCGGACCTCCTCATTGCAGCGTGGTGGCGAGCTTTGGCTCTTTGTCAGTGCCGTGGAGCGGTACGCAGGCAGCGTGAATGCATAACATGTCCACAATAGAGCAAAGGAGCACAGTTGAACCATGAAAGCCCAGCGGGAGAGGTTGAGAATTCCTGGGTTGACGCTCGAGTGAGTATTTTCCTCCATTATGCTCAGCAGCTTGAGAGACAGGTCTACAGCTCTGTCAGTCTGTTGTTTTCACTGTTGCTATGCTGAGTGCAGCATCAGTCTCAGCCTCTGCATTGTGTCTCATCAAATCCTTCAGTCAACCTTTTAGGGTTTTATATATTTACACCTAGTGCTTGTGTGTCCATTGTGTTTTTTTGTTTTCTTATTTCCTGTTTTGCGCAAATCTGGGGAACAGAGCATGTCATGAGTCACGAGTGCCGCATCTGCACAAGATGCTTTTGCCGCTGTGACATTGTGGACATCAGCAGCACCTTATGTGTGATGTGGCAGTGTTGTGAACAGTCATGCAGCTCATTATGGCACAAGTGCCCTTTTTTCTTTTAGGTTTTTCATCAACAATTATAAAGGAGACTTAGTTCTCATTGTTCTGCTTGGTAGAGAAAAGAATACATTAAAATAAATGTATTTCATGAGTCATCCTCATAAAACAGTATTTTTCAAACACATATTGCAGACATTACATTCATATTTAAAACGATATACTTTTCCAGAAGGATTACACATATTTTGCCTTATAATTCATTTTCACTATTTATTATCGAATGTACAGTAAAATTATTGCTGTATATAAAATGATGAAGTTCATGGACATTTTTAATTGGAAAAATAAATGTGACAAACAATTACTAGGATTTTCTTTTTCTTTAGTCCTCACTCCTTGCAGTAATAGTGAGGAGTTGGAGTCTAATAGACTTCACTGTGTGAGACATTTGTTAAAAGAACAGTTTGATTCAGCAAAATATTATAATCGTCAATCATATCAGTCTGGATATCTGAATGTGTTTGTCCAGAGTGACTTTGGTTTGATTATAATTAGGCCCTTTGTCTGCACATGTCTGTGCTGTTAGGCACTTTGTTCTTAAACCGTTTACTACACTCCATTTAACTTTGCAGCCTCACTCCCCGGAGCTTGAGTCCCACTCCCACTAGCCCTTGCAGTCCGTGCAGCCCTCTGCACGCTTTTCATTTTTGGAGGTAAGCTTCTTGAGCTTTTTTATCCATAGCTTTACACATTTATTGTTGTTGAATTGCATGTTCTGCTTGTTTCTGGTGATTGTATCATCAAGATTTGATGCAAGTATCTTGTATCTTCCTCAAAAACCCCTTGCCATTGAAGTGACATTGTGCTGGTGTTTAGGTAAGGACTGATGTTGTCCCCTTCCCCCATGTTATCCCACGCTACCAGGAGCTTTATGCTCCTCTTTCATGTGCTAAACAGGATTTGCTGTATTTGAATAAATCGAAGTATAAATCTGGGTGGAATATGGATTTGGTTTGGTTCTAGCGTGCCTCGTTTCTTTCACTGGGAAAGTGCACTACACGAGCCCAAAGTTTGTTTTGCTTTTGTTTATTTATGTTTTACCTTCTCCTGAGCCTCATTTTCATCCATTCTGTTTTTCAGTATCACTGATTCAAAATAGCTTTTCAATGAAGGTCCTTCGAGGTCCAAATTTATGGGGAACAACCTAAAACAATCTGCAACATTTGTGTAGGTTCAGTCATACAGGAGTTGTCCATCGTAGGCAAAGATTCTTCAGTCTTCATCTGTACTCTGTAGTTGAAGCGTAGCACGTTTCGATCTTACTCATGAGGAAGATCTTTAGAGTTAGATCGAAACGTCCTACACTTCAACTACAGAGTACAGATGAAGACTGAAGAAGCTTTGCCTACAATCTGCAACATTAGACATTTTTAAAAGAAAACTGGAAGGCCACCTATTGGAGATGTGTGCACCTGGTTGATAAGTGGCTTAAGCACTAAAGGGTCAAAGCCACTTTCTCTCTGTTCTGGCCATAACCTTTGAAGCGTATTGGGAGTTCCAACATATAAACTCACCAATAAACTAAACCAAAACATGAATTGCTCACCTCGCCCTCCAAGGCTCATCTTCATTAGTCCATTTCATCTGTTCCAGCGAGTCAGAGCTGTACAACAAAGGCTGTCTGTGTAGTAAATTCGACTCATCAACTCTGTGGACCAAACTACCAAACTGACAGGAACCCATTTTTTTTGCTGGTGCCATCAGTTTTGACCATGACCTCCAAAGGCATTCTGCTCGACGGCAGCTTGACTTTGAACTATCTGACCCATTGTTTGGTATGTGGAGCGCAGAAAGGGAGCAGGACCATTATTAGAGCGAAGGCTGTCATGTTAATCTATAGGGAGCTGAGCTTAGCCGCTGTGACAGAATGCAGCCACAAAGACCTAATTATGACAAAACAACTTTGCATAACGCATTTTGTCCCGAAAACTGCCCACTGGCTCCTTTAGGAAGCTGTACACTTTGGTAACTACCAGCCAGAAATGTTGCAATGGTATGGTCCTAAAGAATAAAAGTAGTGTTTGTAGTAGGCCGATATGGCCAAAAACTCTCAACACGTTTTCCTGTATTCCTGTATAATGTATTTTAAAGGCAACTAAACCATCTGCTTCTTCTTGGGTTTAGACCTGGTGTTGTAGTGGTTTAGTCTTGGTTAAGACCTGTTTTAATCCAGAGTTTTGACATGCTTCCCTCATGGTTTAGTCCTGGTTTAATCCTGATTCCGTCTGAGATATTGTCCAGGTTTAGACCCGATTCAGACAGTTTTCTCTTGGTTTTTTTCTGATTGAATCCTTGGGTTTAGCCCTGGTTTAGTATTATGTCCCTGGGTTATTCCTTTTTAGTTTGGTCCTGGTTTAAACCTTGATTTCAGTCTCTGCTTTAGTCCGGTTTACTTCTTTAGTTTAATCCAGATTTAGTCTGTGATATTGTCTGATTTTAGACCTTAAGGTTAAGATCTAGTTTTCTCCTGGTTTGTTCTGGTTTAACCCTGACCGTAGAAAGTGTCACTATTTGAGCTCAGAGCTGCGTGAAACATAAAAACGGTAGCACTTTAGAATATGGCCCGGTAACTACTGGTAACTACTAGGTAATTACCCAAGTAATTACTAGTAATTGCTATAAAAAAAATAATTACCCAGTAACTGTTAGGGTACCAGGTTAGGGTTGATTACCTAACTCTTAGGGGCGACAGTGATGGTAGAGCTGGTTGTCTCATGATCGGTAGGTCGGGGGTTAGAATCCCGGCTCCTGCAGGTGCAGACTGTCATTGTGTCCTTGGGCAAGACACTTCACCCAGTGCCTGTGTGTGAGTGGTTGGTGGTGGTCGGAGGGAACGTTGGCGCAGATGTGAGCAGCCTCTCTTCTGTCAGTCTGCCCCAGGGGAAACTGTGGCTACAAATGTAGCTCATCAGCATGGAGTGAATGAGACCCCTCCCTTAATGTGTGAAGCGCTTTGGGTATGACTGTGTCATATGAAAAGCGCTATACAAATAAGATTCCCTTTCCCTTAGGTAATTAACCCTAACCCTGACCCTAACTCTTAGGTAATTAACCCTAACCCCCTTACTAGGGCAATTACTAGTTAGTAATTACCTGGTAGTAACCAGTTGTTACCGGGCCGTAATCTAAAGTGTAACCATAAAAACCACTGACTCACGATATGATGATGTCACCAAAAAAGCAGCGCATCATGGAGATCAGATCACGATTTGATTTTCATCATCATATCACCCAGCCCTAGTTTGTAGATTTTTGCTTTGGTCTCACCGGTGTGTTTTTACATCCTTAAGGTGGCCACACACTACACGATTTTAAATCTTTTGAGACTAAAAACCTGTGCACAGACCACATACACTTAAGGACAGACATGAGGAGTCCCACCACAGATCATGCCATGAGAGAAAGTTTTTATTGAGCCACTCCTCCTAAGACTAAAAATCTGGCTAAAAATCCTCTAGTGTGTGTCCAGCTTTAGACATAAAGTGGTGCATTTTTGATATCTTTTCTTAAGAAACGTGTGCGTGCGTACTTTGGTGAGATCAAAGATGAATGATGAGATGAGGGCCCTATGCCAAAGCAGATGACACCAAATCACAGCTTAATAATTTGCAATGCCCCACTTTTCTCTCGCGGGTCATCGGTGACACTGTCTCTCTCTCGCACACAGCCCCCCTTCTCCTAAAACTCCCAAGTGGTAGGTGCCCGTTACATGATACGAAGCGCGTTGAGCATCAGCAGCCGGGGCCAGGGTTTGTCATTGACTGCGACGTCACAGGACAACAAAGTCTCCCCGCGTCGTATCTCTCTGCTGCAGTGGGACCGAGCGCCGCGCTGTCCCTGGATCACTTGTATTTCAGGACTCAGGGACTCGCTGTGTCCTCCGTTTGTTCACACGCCACGGCCCAGTTCCGAAGTCCTCACTAAGTCTAGAAGCGCGCCGGAGATGGCACCCTGAAAACCCTCAGTCTCAGCTGCTGCTCTGAAATCCCTGCGTCCTCCTCTCTGCCTCTGTGACCTGCGCGCTATGTCCGATTCGAGTTTGTGGACCGTGCTGTCCAAGTTTGACAAGCCTCACTTTTTTGGTGGCGGGCGTTTGCGCCGATCCAAGAGGTATGTCATGGTGATATTCCTGATCTGGTTTTGGAGAGCAGATTTGCTTTGTGTAACTGACTGCTCTGGAGATTTGGTGTTGGGTGTTGCCAGCATATTCATTGTGTATTTATCTTTGGGAGGCAAATGGTAATTCATGGTTTATTATTGGAGCTGTATCACATTCATCTGACCTTCATACAGCGATGATGGTGCCACTGATTAGTTTAGTTGTTTGTGTTTTCTTTAAGCAGTTTGTGAGGCTCAAGTTTGTTTGCAATGTTTACGTAATCCATCTAATAAGCTTTGAGACGTTTCATTGTGTGCACATTTGCAAGGATTAAAACATTTTCTCTTTCTGTCGAGCCGAAGTATGAGGAAAGCTCCCACTACATGTTTGTTTTAAATCCCTGCCATGACCCATTTTACAGTTTAGCAGAAAGAAGCTTTGTATGATCTAAACTTTGAACTTTTTGGCCTCGGCGTACTGTATGTTGAGGGAGAATTAGGTTATTGTGAAGGAAATGCTGCTCAATCAGTAGACAAAGAAAAAAGACCTATTTGCAGATGACTATTGCAGCATGTGTTTTCAAAATTAACCTCTTAAGCCCGATTCCACTTTTAGAGACAATCCTTGTTTATTTTGCTCTATTTTAAAGAATGTGTTCACAAAAAAAAGTGTTTGTTTTTTTCTTGGAAAAACTGGATTAGGATCCAAAATTTTCAATTTCATTGAAATATTACAAATTTGAAGTTTTTGGCCAAAAAGTGCCAAATTGTGCCCTTTTTATTACAATGGGATTCCGACTATTTTAAATCAACACCTCAATAACTTTTCAATTATTTATTGTTACAGAGATAAACAGTTGGTAAAAAGTAAATAATTAGCATGTCGTTACTATTTTTGATGTTTATTTGCTTCTTTACATTGAAAACAAGCTGCTGACCTGCTATAGTGTGTGTGTGTGTGTGTGTGTGTGTGTGTGTGTGTGTGTGTGCGCATGTGTGTGTGCCTGTGTGTGTCTGTGTGTGTCTCTGTGTGTGCGCATGTGTGTGTGCCTGTGTGTGCCTGTGTGTGTCTCTGTGTGTGCGCATGTGTGTGTGCCTGTGTGTGTCTGTGTGTGCGCATGTGTGTGTGCACATGTGTGTGTGTGTGTGTGTGTGTGTGTGTGTGTGTGTGTGTGTGTGTGTGTGTGTGTGTGTGTGTGTGTGTG
>OMNZ01102761.1:0-11277 GCA_900303255.1 Lesueurigobius sanzi | reverse complement strand
AGTGGAGTGATTGGCCTCTAGGAGAAACTGTGGGAGCCCAAATATTTTTGCTCAAAGTCATCTAATGAGTGAGATACTTATATATAGAGACAGACTCTAAAAAAAAAAAAATCTAAGCAATGCTAAGCAAGTGATCAAATGCTTATTTGACACAGTAATATACAAAAATATTGTTAATAAATCATACAATATGATTTCCGGATTTGTTTTTAGATTCTGTCTCTCACAGGGGAATTGCACCAACGATGGAAATTTTGGACCCCTCCATGACTTCTAAGTGGGAGAACTTGCAAAATCACAGGGTGATCAAATACTTATTGGCCTCACTGTACCATGTGTTTTGCCTGATTGCTCAAAAAGTTATGGAATGCCCATCCTGAAACTTTCAGGGATGTTAGTGGACATGATAACCTTTCTTTGGTTTGAATATGAAGAAAATTGAGAGATGTGCTTTTTTTTTTGCTATTCCCAATTTTAGTTTTCACTCCTTTACAATTTTTTTCTAGTCCTCTTTTGGACAAAAAATGACCCCTAAATCAGCTCTCTAGGTGCCATACTTTTAGAGATATGGACATTTTTGTAACGCATGTCGTGGTAATTGGCCGAAAAATTCGTTCACTCCACCAAATTTCATCAAAATCTGTGACGCGAGTGCATTTTCTTGGTTGAATTGACACGGAATAACCCAAACATCACTGGCTGCAGCGCGAGGCCTGCACGGACAGGATTTCAGTCTCGCTCCTGAACACACTTCCTGCCCGCCCCGCGTGCCCGCTGTGCCCCCCCTGCCCGCTCCTTCGCCACAGTCCCTTGTCTGCCCGCTCCCTCCCCGCTGCCGTGGGTCACTCCACGCCTGACGCCAGAGAGGTTCCCACGGTTCCCAACGGTCCTAAGATATATTGATAAACAGGCTGATTCCGTGACGCGTTGCCCCTGCAGCATTGCCCAAAAAAGGCTCCGTTATGGAGGACTAAAACTGCCAAAATAATAAATAAATAAATGAATAAATAAATGTCCATATTGGCAAATAATTATAAAGATATCACTACAAATGCTGAGATTTAAAAACTAAGAATTATTATTAAGAGAGTTTGGTGTTCAAAACAAAAAATAAAGCCGTATTATTATTTTCTGTCTGCATTTATCTATGTATTCCTTAATTCATTCATTAATTTATTTTTCATTTCTTTTCTCTTTTATTTTTTTCGCTCTGCTCTATTTTTACGGCCTGCATTATTCTTTTCTCGTCTTTCTCGATTCGTCTCACCAAACGTAAGGGGGGGGGGCGGGGCCACAGATAGTTAGACCTAAGAAATCGTATCATCAGACAGGAGCAACGAAAAGGTTAACGCCCCCTTTTCGGATTAGCCAATCACTGTAACAAGACCGGCCCCTTAACTTTGCATTTGGTGAGAGGCATCAAGAAAAGAATAATGCAGGCTGTAAAAATAAAGCAGAGTGAAAACATAGAAGAAAAGAAATGAAAAATATATTAATGAATGAATTAAGGAATAAATAGATGAATGCAGACAGAAAATAATAACAAGGCTTTATTTTTGTTTTGAGCACAAAACAGACGCTTAATAATAATTATTAGTTTTTAAATATCAGCATTTGTAGTGATCTTAATAATTATTTGCCAATATGGACATTTATTTATTTATTATTTTGGCAGTTTTAGTCCTCCATACTCTGTGATTATGCTTCAGAAATCTGCACAAGGCGCTCTTAAGCGGGTGCACATGGCCTCAGTCACTAGCCGATCACTCTTCATTCACAAAGTTAATTCCTTTATCGGTTTCTTCATCATTAATGCTTGATTCAACACATCGCTGTCAGATATGCACGATGAGAGCGCCTTCCACTCTCCCTCTCCTCCCCACCACACACAAACACAGTATGCGCACACACCGGACCAAAATACACTCTTTATATACTCTTTCCCTGACACCATGCTGAACCACGTATAAACAGCTCTCTATTCAGTTTTGAGCCATTGTTGCACTCTGGTTTCGAGAGACGCTAAGAGACTATCTTTATTCTATTTTATTTTATTGTTACTATTATTACTATTACCTGTTGTTTTGCTTCTTTGATGACACTTTTCCTGACTTTGTGCACCCCCCTGTGTGATACTGTCCTAAGAGCTGTTGTGACAAGTACATTTCTCCATTGTGAGATCAATAAAAATAAAAAAATAAACTATCTTATCTTATCTTATTAGCTAAATAAAATCCAGGCTCAGACTTTGCTGCGTGCTGTAGTTTGGGACAGATGCGTCGGGACCAACTCACTTCAATTAGACTAATAAGAATATTAAGAAAAAATGGTGAAACAGTTTATATTTGTAGTTTTATATTGAATACAGTGAAATCTATCTGCAGGTCACTGATAATGTTGTCATAATAACAAACGACAAAGAGGCATCTTAATTATAGTGCATGCAATTAGTCAACTAGTAAAAATGTTAGTCGACTAAAGCTGGACACACACTAGAGGATTTTAAACTTTCTCTCATGGCATGATCTGTGGTGGGACTCCTCATCTGTGTGTTGTCTTTGCACAGATCTTTAGTCTCAAAAGATTAAAAATCCTCTAGTGTGTGGCCACCTTAAGACGCCATCAACCAATTAGTCGACTAAACGACCACAAGGGGTCAGCCCTAACTCACAATGAGCCAATAAAACGCTTTGACGCAGTGAAACACAGCTGCAGAAACACAGACACTTTGGTCATGTGACCAGCTGCTGTGTTAGACGCTCCGATACAGTGCTTCGAAACAATTTGCTTCAAGAAGAACGATACAAGCTCCGGTTTCATTTGCCTTGTATCCTTCCTCGCTTCCTTACATCCTTCCTCACATTCTTGCTCTTTTCCTTGTATACTTCCTCGTCTCCTTACCTCCTTGCTCACTTACTCACATCCTTCCTCATATCCTTGTATCCATCCCCACTTACTTGCATGCTTCCTCACTTCGTTGCATGCTTCCTTGCTTCATGTATCCTTGTTTCTTTACCTCGTTCCTCATTTCCTCGCATCCTTCCTTGTTTACTTACCTCCTTCGATTGCATACGTCCTTCCTCGCTTACTTGTGTTTAACCATCATTTTGAACGGTTTCTCATTTCACTGCATAAAAGATTGTTCAAGATTCAAGATTTTTTATTTGTCAAACCATGTAAATGGTTTGAAATTATGTTTCTCTCATCCTTGATTGTGGAGAAAAAAAAATCTCCTTTTCCAAGGATTGTTTACTATTCACACATATTTTTAATGACAGTTAAACAATACAGAATTTTGGAATAACAGGATTTTCTATTTAACAGTGAAAGAGATGATACTGCACCTTGATCACAGCCGTGTTGATGAAAGCGCCTCCTCTCTGCAAAACAAACAAAATATGGCTTTTAGGATTTGGAAAGTTTACTCAGTGGATTTCCCTCAAAAGGTCCTATACCTGAATGTAATCATTTCTGTCCAGTGTATTGCTAAATCAGACATTTGGAAGTCTTTTTAAGAACTAGCTAGTTAGCTAGTTGTTGTTGCTTATAAACTTTTTTATATTTTTTATATATTTTTGTGTTATCATTCATATTCTATGAAAAATGGCTAAAAGGGTATGCAAACTTTTGGCCACTGTATATACTTAATCAAATAACTAAATTTTGTCTTCAGTGAAATGGGACAGTGTGTTTTTGGAGAAAATCCTGATGCTTCCTGTTTTTTATTCATAGCCATTCAATTTGTAACGCCGTTTTTCATAGAATATGAATGATAACACAAACAATGGTTTTTCCTCTCATGGTTAGTGATTATTGTCAAAGAACTGAGTTTACTCTTTAGAAATCATAATGAAACAAACTACTCAAATCTAACAATCTAATGTTTACATGACCTCAACAACTGCCAGGAAAATTGTTTAGGAGCAAAGAAAAACTCACTTCAGCTGGTTTGGGACACGCTGAGCAGAATCATACATATACAAGGGGGCATCTTGAGTTATTCAAAGATTCTGAAAGTGTAGTTCTTAAGCTTCCCAACGATATGAAACACATGGAAATCTGATCATATTTGGAGAAGTTGTAGCCATTTAGAAGCAGATATTTCACAAAAAGTAAAAGGGAGAAAATCCTCTCTCTCTCTCTCTCCATTGTTGCACCACAATGGTGCTCAGTTACTTCTCATTACGTCACCATTTTCATTGGCTGAAGTGACTGCCAGTCCAGCAGTTGGCCGTGATGTAGCGCGCTAAAAATACTGTCTATAAATGTTTGTATCTTGTGCTCAAATGGCGGAACGAGGCTGAAGTTTATCCCGGACATGACAGTTGGCACCACTTTCATATGGACAACGTTTGTGAAGAAAAAGAGGGAAACATCGCAGGAGACTCCATAGACATGGGCCGGGATTTAGCTTAGATCTTTGTGAGACCTAGGAGGATTTTCCCTGAGAAGATCGCGCAAAGACACTGGGAGACTACCAGAGCACCAGAAAGGCACATATTGGGACTTCTAAGGGTGAATTCTTCTGACAAAGTCAGCGCAAAGTAAGCAATTTAAGGTTTTTGTAGGAAAATACTGTTGGAAATGTCCAGAAGTAGGCATGCGGTTCAGACCGGAATGTCCAGTATGGAAATTAATTGTGCTGTGGCCCACTGAATATCCTGAAAATATACCTGGTTTCAAACTCAAAATGTATGCCTTCAAAGATACCAATACTGTTATCTGAAACATGGAGAGGCTTCTCCGTGATCTCAACTAACAGATTCTGCAAAAAAACGGAAGTCAGTAATTTAAAATCACTTTTTTAGTATTTTGCAGGAATCTTGTGCTAGCGACTTGTGCCCCTGGATTCCATGGCCCATCACATATAGTATTGAATGTATTAATTTGATTGCATTTAGTTAATCTCTTTCAAACATTTGATTCAGCAAGTCAAATAGTCAAGACCTATAATGTAAAATGAATGTAAACTCAGTCAACACCCTGAAATCAAGGTTAATATAATGAATTCAATATAGGGATGAATTTATTTGCAGTGTAAATAACTCTTATATACTTTCTGTTTGTTGCGTTTCTACCACTGAAACACACAGTTCAGAGGGATCTGTCTAATTGCTGCTGTGCGCCGAACACTTCAAACTCCACTAACAGCTCCCCAGAGATCTATCATTGATTGCATTTTTAACTAACTGCACCAAAGCCCTGAAGTAAATAGAAAAAGTTGTTTCGTTTTTGCACATTTATGGGCTAAAAGACACCGTCAGGTGTAGCATCTCCAGTGGCCCTGTACAATTACAGTGTTTCAGCTTGGAGAGACGAGGCGCAATGATCGACATGGATAAACCTCGGCGCATAGACCCCAAAGTACAGGTGTCTGCCATGCGGTAAAGAGAATTTTGAATCAAGTTGGATGCACACGAGTGGATTTGATGTGACGCAGTGGACTACAAACACAAATGTGCAGCTTAGAACAAAAATCGTTTATCATAAAGGTGGTATGTGGGTTCTACTTTCAGACACCAAAACAGGCAATATGAGCAAATGTGAAATTGTAATTAATTAATATTTTTTTTATGCATTTTGAAAAGATCAAAACACAAGACACAGAAATACTCCTTCATAATTAACCTCATCCTCTCAGGATATTTTGGATCAAATTTCATAATCCTGTTCAACATGAGAGGTTTTTGAGTCCTGGGTCCAAGCATTGTAATGATCGTAAGAGTATTTTTCAAATTGTATTTTGACACAATTTATTTACAATTTTGGATTAAATTCAAGCTTAGTAAAAATGGTAAGGCAAAACAAAGCAATAATATGGTTTTCGTAATATTCAACAACTCACGACCAAATGCTTTACATTTTAAAAGGCACAAAATGTAATAGTTCTATAGAGATTATGTGTGTGATGCTGAAGCTCTCTTATGTTATTATTTTATTTGTGCATTCATTTGAAGTTCCATTTATTTATTTATTTTTTTAAATAGAAAAAGATTCTGCATAACCTCTATATCTGTACTCTATTAACTAGTTTTTCTTGTTGACAGTAAAGTCGTTGAAGCAAAAAGAGCTTACAATATTAACCTTCTCATTTCATTTGTCATCAAATATTCAGCGGAGGTGAAATGATCCATCTCCTTCTTACATGTCCATAACGTTGGCCCATAACACAACATGGGCTAATCCTTGAAGTTTTATTTATCATTTAAAAGTCCAGATGAGTGGCTCTCAAGCCATTGTGGTACAAGTGGTGCCTAGGGTCATGAGCATTTTAGACCCCATTCATATTAATCAGACATAATCATTTTATATGCTCTAGCAATGCAATATTATATTTGATCTAGACCTTGGCCTGGTGGTACAAATAACCTAAATGAGAAATGGATTCAAATTGCTGGACCAAACTCACTTCCCTGTGCAGATTAGCATGTTTCAGGTTGCTTTTGTTGATATTACTGTCAAATTCAAAAAACAACTTCACCTTTTTACTGCAGTAGTAAAAGCAAGACTTATATTGCTATACATTATTTTTTTATCTGAAGACCTCTGGGTTTTTTCTCAACACATACAGTGCCCACAAAAATACAAAGGTTACGATTTTAAAGTTTAAAAAGGCCTGAATAACACATAATGGAGGACCTTTAAAAATGATACAGGCCTGACTGATTTTCCCTTCGACTTGACAGCCAAACTCTCCTCTTTTCTCACCTTTCGTTGCCCGTCTTTTTTTCTTTTTTCCTTTGTTTCCACTTAGTCTTAAATGTTCACTAAACGTCCCAGCTGCGGAAATGGCATCCCGTGTCTTTTCTATAGATCGCTGTCAGTCAGGAAACACGAACTTTAACAAAGCTTTGAAGAATACTCTAGAGGACTAATTCAGCGGGAGCTAGGGGCAAAAAGAGAGAAGGGGTTGTGGGGGGGGGGGCACGAGACATGTATTTCAATGGCGGACTGTCCGGGTGTGCTGCCAAATCAAAATGTCCGCGATGGAAAAAAAAGAAAAAAAAAAAAAAAGAGCGCTCCCGTCATGTCAAATCACTCTTAGCTTGTCTCCTGTAGCAGAGCTGTGTGGTACTGCACGCCCCGCTTCACACACCAAGCGCACCCTCCCCCTTTACACCAGTCCGGCCCGGCTCAGCTCCCCCGGTCCACATTTCAAACGCGCTCGTCCTGTCAAGCCGGCTGTCACCTGCGCTAATTTCAGGCCCCGGCAATGAAAGAGCGCAGTGATACAAGAGGGCTCACTGCAAAAAGTCATCCACAAATAAGACATGTTTTCTTTCAATACGTACATTTGCCCTTCATTTGAGTCATTATTTCAAAAACTCTGCCAATGGGGTAAGATTTAAACACTTAAATGAAGAAATAAAGATTTGCTCTCGCACTCTAAATTAATTTACTTTAAATGTTTTTTCTTAATTTAAGGCGAGAAGCTGGAGGTGAATAAGGAAAATGATATTAATTAGAAACGTTGGCTCTATATTACTGACTTAAATATAAAACAAATGTATTGCAGGTTTTCCGTCAGTTTATGTTTTCATATAAAAATAAGGCATTTTATGTGCAAAACCTGTTCCATTTGCACTACGCACATATTTGCAGTATGTGGTATGTCCACACTCACATGCTGCTGACAGCTGTAAATTCACCACTTATGCTGCTGTCTTGTATTGTGTTAAATTGCCATTTTATTAGATTTTTCTATCTATTTTTATACATGCCTTATAGTTCTATAATTTTTCATACCTTTTTTCCCATAGTTTATTATTCATCATTATTACAAGTTTATGTTTCACGTTGCACAAGAACACCGAAGAAAATTCCTAGTCTGTGAAACCTTCATTGACACAATGGCAATAAATTCTGATTCTGATTATTTCGGCCCAGCAGTTTTATCCCTTTGACCGGCCCATTAGCTATTGGAGTTTTAGCTCAAGGACTACGGCTCTTACCTTATAAGTCTGAGGTAGTGGGATAGATTCCCTGTCATGTTTCTTTCTTTTTTAACACGGGCCACACTCATGATCTGGGCCTGATGTACAGTATGTCCAGTTAGCAAAGCGAGGAATACAAATTAAATGTAGGCTCTTAGTTTTACACGTCGCTAATGTTTGTTCAGCTCCTGCCTTTTCTCTGTCCACTGCTGTACCGAGACACGCTGCTGTCTCCGGAGCAGCTTGCGGACTGTACCAACTTGCGCTAACCCAGAGGGGTGTTTTACTTCTCATGGTAAAGTTATTTCTGTCTCTGTCATTATTTGATAGATTTACATTAAACGGACGTTATTCATGTCTGAAAGAGCCCCTGCAGGCTCCTGCTGCAGTTACAGCCTATAACAGCAAAACTGAGAGTGTGTTATCAAATAATATTTTCTCTGGCGGCCCAAAAGTGACCCTACTCTCCCGATTACCCAGCAGGCCTCTGCCTCAAACCAGCTGCACCCACCAGTGCCGTGGGAGAAATCCACTTTCTGCCTGTGTCAGTAATAACTGCTGTCTCTACATACGTAGATCCAGCCTTTGGAGGGCCGTGATCACCCAGCCATTGTCTGCTCTCACCTCACCAACCCAGATGCCCTTTATATAACCAGTAGTAGTAATATCCATAGAAAAAGACAGGAACAATACTTTGATTAAACGTTTGTGAATGAAGCGTGTGACCAATCAGAGCAGTCTGTGGGGACAATTACAGAGATTAGCAGCATGTATTGGAGACGGTGAGTACCTTGACTGTGTGCATCCATTGCTGGTAATGTCTTGAATTACCTGCAGAGACAAACAAACACACAACGTGAGAATTCATATTTTTGGGGGTTTATTTATACTGTAGTCAGTTTAGGAAAGTAGGTAAAAGTTCTCTGCATTTGACCCAACCTTCAAATTTGGATCTTAAAGTTTTGGATTCTCTTACACACCTGTTTCAAACAAGGGATGTGCGAAGTAGACCATTTCTACAAGGTATCAGTAAAGAAGTAAAATTGAATTTACACAGCTCAGCAGAAAAACACACTCTTCATTCTAGCCCCATTGACTTCCATTATATCAGCCCGCTGCCATTACACAACAAATTGTGAAATTCTAGAAATTACCTTTTAAATTTGATATTCTGAGCCTGAAAAATACACAACATTTCCCATTGAACCTAATGTTAAATCCGGCTGAATCCAGTATTAGATGTTAGTCATATACAGTATAGCTGTGGCAGAAAAAAGCACAAATGTCATGACTATTAGAATTGTTCCTTATAGTTTATTTTTTAGATTATACTTTAATGTTCCCCAGACTTCCATTCCCCAAAATAAAAATTATGTATATAAAAAATAGTATATTAGTACTGCTGTGCATGTGTGAGGATGATATGTATTTAAGTTATGTGACATGTATCTGTCCCACTGGCATGATGCTAATACTATGCAAAAAAACAGCAATAAAATAAATGAATGTTGAATGTTTTGTTAATTGATTTCATTTGCCTTCTTGTAATTGTATGTAATTGTGAAGCACTTTGAATTGCCTTGTGTATGAATTGTTCTATAAATCAACTTGCCTTTCCTAAATATGACCCACCCCTCACCTCTAAATCGAACATTTTCATTTCTCTCCTCTCATCTCGTCTGTGCAGGCCCCTAGACAGCGGCTGCTTATACATGTAATTGATATGGAGGGTTAGCTGTGTACTCACTCCTGCAGAAGCCCCCCTCGGTGATCTCCTCTTCAAACACGTCGCTGAAGCCCCGGCCTGCGTTCAATTTGGCCAAACGTCCGTCGATGAACTGCAAACATAAATCACAGGCTGCTTATTACGGGCTGTGGGCAGTAGTGTTCCTAATCCGGAGTGACGCGGATCAGGCTGGTTATAGGCTTTTTCGAACACAGAGCAGCTGAGGGGGCAGCCCTGTCATGCGCCCGGGGGGGAAGTTTCATTTCCTCTCTTTGTGAGGCGCAGATCATAAAATTTCCAAGTCGTAAATATGGGCGAGTCAATGAAGAACGGATATTAATAGTGTAAATGCAAAGACACGTCCTGCAGTAATGATTTAATCTGCTACAGAAGGGTCCATATTCATCAACTTTATTGGGATTGGTAATAGGCTGTGCTCACGTGACATCACAAAATTCTAAAGAGCTTATATTTGTGTAGGTTCTCAGTTGTACAGGAGTTGTCCATTGTAGGCAAAATTCTTCAGTCTTCATCTGTACTCTGTAGTTGAAGTGTAGGACGTTTCTATCTTAGTCCAAAGATCGCCATCAGCTTAATAACGACTTCAGCACGCTTGTGGGTCTCTTAAGAGTAAACCAGAAGGAAGAGTTAACCTCTAAGTCCCTCCTCTCTTGGTGCTAAAAGTAGGAGTATCTAGCCTATTCATACTTAATATGACTCGTTACCTCTCTATTGTCTCACCCTGGGCTAACTTCTAAGTGTCAACAGACTTAGAAGGTCTGTTGTGATGAAGAAGGAGCTGAGTCGAAGCTCTCGATTTACCACTCAAACTACGTTCCGACTCTCACCAATGTAATACCGAAAGGACAAAATCGTGGAAACAAGTGGCAGAAATGAGTTTCCTGCGCAGGGTGGCAGGGCGCACCCTTAGAGATAGGGTGAGGAGCTCCTTTACGTCAAAAGCATCCAGCTGAGGTGGCTCAGGCATCTGTTTCGGATGCCTCCTGGTCACCTCCCTCCGGGGGTGGTCCGGGCTTGTCGCCCTGGGAGGAGGCCCCCGGGAAGACCCACGACACGCTGGAAAGACAATGTCTTTAAACTGGCCTGGGATCCTCCAGGAAGAGTTGGAGGAAGTGTGCGTGAATCGGGAAGTCTGGGCATCTCTGCTCAGACTGTTGCCTCCGCGACCCGGCCCCGGTTAAAGAGGAAGAAAATGGTATAGTATGATGGAGACATTACATGTAACAAAACATGTGCATGATATTGGTCAGTATGAAGGACTTTCAGCCATAAGAATAATATGGCAGGTTTGTGATAACCTGGCAAGAGCCAGATAGACATTGTGTAGTACTCGTAGTTGAGTTCTCCACAATATCAATCTGGGACCGCTCCAAACGAATCCATTCGGAGTTTCGCTCGTAGTTGTTTGTTAGATAGCGGCTCTGAGCTGTACATCATAATGTCGTTGAGGTTTTTGAGTTTTTTTGTAGCACGAGTTTGTGGGTTGAAGGCACCTTAACCCACACTGCCTTATTTTCGAAACAAATGTTTGTTTTGCTCGGCACCTGCTGCTTTCGTCGCTCCGTCCCACTGGTGGTCCTGGCTCAAACACTTTAG